>JASTWQ010000861.1:0-62967 GCA_035220615.1 Leptothorax acervorum
CATATATAATGTAGCGTCTTTCTCATGATATTTTACAACACGGTATCCGTACACCAAAGTCTCATATCAAAGACAGTTGGTCTTTCGTTAAAGAAATTAACAATAGAGAGATCAATGCCGATGAGGTACTCGTTTCCCTTGATGTAACGGCTCTTTTCACCAATATCCCTAAGGAGTTAGTTCTTAAGGCGATAGAGAAACGGTGGCAAGATATCTCTCGGTTTACAGAGCTCAGTTTGCCGCAATTTTTGCATGCTATTGAGTTGGTACTGAGATCTACGAGTTTCAGTTTTAACGGAAAACACTTACGAACAGATCTTTGGCAGCCCGATGGGATCTCCTCTATCACCAATATTGGCTGATATTGTAATGGAGGATCTGGAAACCCACTGCCTTGCCGTATCAATTTTGGTTTATCGTTTTTCCGCAGATATGTCGATGATGTTATTGCCATAATACCTAAAGGACCGAATTAATGATGTTCTTACAGTTTTTAACAACTACCACCCTCGTCTAAAATTCACGCATGAAATGGAAATTAACGGGTCTATTCCCTTTCTAGACACTCTGATTATCAGAAACGGTAATAGACTTTGACTAATTGGTACCGGAAACCTACGTTTTCGGGCCGTTACGTTAATTATTTTTCCAATCATCCGCAAAAGTACAAAAATAACACGATTATTAGCTTGGTTGACCACGCAATTTACTCTCGGACAAGCAATTTCATAGCTCCAACATTGAAATTGTTAAGGACATCCTTATAAATAATTGCTCCCTAAACACGTTATTGATAAGCAAATTAATAAAAGCTAAAGAGTTAAATTATCGCAAGGACATTATCGATTCCAGTAATACCATCGACACCTTTGACGCCCGGAGACATTTTGTATTTCCTATTATAAAGGGTTTAAGTGAAAACATTCGCCGTACTTTGAACCGATGTGGCTTCGATGTCCTCCACACGATCCCCAAAAAGCTTGATTCTGTCATAAACGTGGCAAAGATAACCTTGACAACATGAGGAACCGGGTGTAGTTTATAAAATTGACTGTAATGACTGTAATGGTCCTATATAGGACAAACATTAAGACACCTGGAAACTCGTGTGAAGGAACATCTGAGTGACATCAAAAAGACGAAAGTAAGCACTCGGTAGGTCAGCAAGCACCGATTGATGCACGGGCATGATTTTAATGGTCCACTCCTGAAGTGTTGCATAGGGAGAGAAATGTGAGGAAGAGAGAAATAGCGGAGATGTTTTACATTAAAAAACACACTAATACGATCAATCTCAAAAAAGACACGGAAAATTTGAATCCGTTATATGACCGAATTATAAGATCTACATAACTGTTTTTTCTCTTCGTGCTTATGTTTTTCTTTCTGTGACCCACTCGCAAGCCTGTATTTTTAAATTAGTTCAACGCCGACCTTCGACTCGGATCGGCGACTCTACATCTTTGTGCCGAATATGTCTTTTTTCGGTTACATTGCACGATCAATTAAGGAGGGATGCGGTTCCTTCACTTCGAATTCTCGACAAAGTGTTAAAACTGCAAGGAATGTTTTTGTGCTCTATGAGCAGTTAATTTTTTAATATGTGACAGGTATATATTGTTTTTTTCTCCGCTCTTTGTTCCTTGTGCGTTTTATTATTTTTTCGTGTAACATGATTTCATTGTTATAGCTAACTCTTGATAAGGACACAAAACCAGTGTCGAAACGTCGACTTAATGTAATACTACGATATTAAACGTCAGTTTGGTCAAATAATCCTTGTTGTCAAAATTTTAAAATCAGAATTTCGAAATTTATCCACCGAACATTTCGAATTATTGACACGAAAAGTATATTTCTATACGAATACATTGACCGCATCAAAAAATTAGAGGACTCGTGTTTACCAGAGCGCAAATTGTTTTACAGTTCCTTGACCGGTGACACAGTATCCGAGCGAGAATACGCGCACGCGGTCAACGTCTGGCAGCGGTTCTCCATTCAAACGCTAGGCGAATATAGCGATCTTTACCTCAAAACCGATGTCTTGCTGTTGGCTGATATATTTGAAAATTTCCGTGATAAGTGCATTGAGAGTTATGGGCTCGACCCCGCGTATTACTATACTTTTCCGGGTATACGTGGGACGCCATGTTAAAACATACAAAAATTACATTCGAATTACTTACAGACATTGATATGGTTATGTTTATTGAACGCGGTATACGTGGTGGTCTGAGTCAGTGTTCAAAGAGATACGCGCGGGCCAACAACAAGTACATGCAGTCGTACGATCCATCGAAACCATCGTCGTACTTGATGTATTTTGATGTAAACAACTTGTACGGCTGGGCAATGTGTCAACCTTTGCCCTATGCAGATTTTCAATGGGTCGACGACGTGTCTAGTTTTGATCTATCATCGATCTCGCTTGATTCACCTATAGGCTATATCTTTGAAGTCGACCTCGAGTACCCACAACATTTGCATGATGCGCACACTGACCTACCGTTTTGCCCGACACGTGACAAGCCGCCCGGTAAGCGGCAGGACAAGCTCCTCGCAACCTTGTATGATAAAAAGCGTTACGTGATACACTATCGTAACTTGCAACAGTGTACGCGTCACGAGCTCCATATAGCAAAGATTCACCGCATATTACAATTCGCGCAATCTCCATGGCTTCGCAATTATATAGAACTCAATACAAAATTTAGAACACAGGCCAAAAACGATTTGAGAAAATTTATACAAATTAATGAATAATGCTGTATTTGGTAAAACGATGGAAAATGTGCGTAATCGCGTAGATGTTAAACTCCTGACAAAATGGGATGGAAGATTCGGCGCAGAGGCAATGATTGCAAAACCAAATTTTCATAGCAGAAGTATTTTTTCGGAAAATTTGGTTGCAATAGAAATGCGCAAATTAGAGGTTAAATTTTACAAGCCAATTTATGTCGGAATGTGCATACTTGACATTTCCAAGACATGTTTATATGAGTTTCATCATGAATACATGTCACCATTGTATAGTGATAAATGTTGGGTAATGTACACCGACACAGACAGTTTAATATATCACATCGAATGCGAGAATGTTTATGAGAATATAAAACGCGACCTTCACAAATTCGATACAAGCGATTATGCCGCGGACAATCCATACGGTATACCGCTTGTGAATAAAAAGGTACCGGGTCTAATGAAGGATGAAAACAATGGTACGATAATGACTGAATTTGTCGGACTTAGAGCAAAGATGTACGCCTTGCGAGTCGACGGTAAAAAAGATACGAAAAGGTTAAAGGTGTCAAGAGTAACGTTGTCGCGAGAACGATAACGTTTGACGATTACATGCAGTGTTTGAATGATGAGATTGAAATGACGCGACCACAATCTTGCATTAGATCAAAATTGCACAAGGTGTACACCATGTCCGAAACGAAAATCGCTCTAAGTCCGTACGACGATAAGCGATGCATTGTACCCGATTCTACCGACTATTCTACGCTACCATGGGGACATTATAAAATACCATTGTAAAAAGTATTTTGTAAATAAAATGACTCATTTGTATGTATAATGTTTATATTGTAAAATATATACAAGTTTATAATTTTACAATACATTATTTTTGCTTATCCAAGAATTGTGTGAATTATCGAATCCCAGCCACTTTACATACACCTCATCCCCCCTTTTACGCAACACTTTTTCAACGAGATACACGTCGGGATTAGCGACGCGATGCAACTCGTATTCGTAGAATCCTCCGGCGACGGGTTTTTTGCAGGAATCTTCCAATAGATACGTCACGGGATTAGTTTTCTGCACTTTGATAATTTTAAACACCTCTGTGGTCCAATTTGGCGTGTACCCTTTCTCGAAGATTGTCTTGAATTTACTCACGCGTACCGAGTCACCCACTTTAAATCGCGCGGGAGCAGCGATCTTTACGCGGCTGTACACCGTTGTTTTGAGCTTGTCGGCGATCGCGGGGGTAACATCGATGGGTCGCATGCCAATAGTTCGATGCTTTCGCGCGTTGTAATCTGACACGAGGCGCGACAATGAGTCAATCCATCTGTAATTTCCATTGTGCGTAAACATTTTCCACATGTCGTTTTTAAGCGTGCGATTAAATCGCTCAACAACCGATGCCTTCATTATGGAATACGTCGAATAATGATTGATATTGTGTTTCTTCAAGAGTTTCTGCACGTTTGCGTTGTAAAATTCCTTCCCCCTGTCAGTGTGAAGATTTTTCGGACATCTTGCGCCGTCTCGAATTATTTTTGCAATCGCCGTAGTAACCTCATTTCCGCTCTTGGCCTTGAGCGGTACGGCCCATGCGTGCTTGCTCAGCACGTCGATAACGGTGAGTATGTAGTGGTAGCCTCTGATGAATCGCGTGTAAGGACGCATCTCGACCACATCCGCCTGCCACAGGTCATCGTATCCGCGCACTATGACGCGTCATCGTAGAAAATTTCTTCTTGCCGGAGCGTGTAGTTTCTCCACCAGCTGCCGCTTCTCAGCTGTTTTCTTCTTCATACTAGCCATGATGACAAGTAAATGACGCCAAAATCAAGTGTACGTTCTGTCTTATTTATTCACGATGATTTGTAATGATTTGCTGAATCGTCTTTTGGAGCTCGTTTAGAGCAATCTGCACGTTATTTTGGAACGCGACCATCTTTCTATCGATTTCATCCTGTCGATTCTTCAAAATTTGTATGCTCTGTTGCACATATTGTTTGTTGGCAGCATCGCCATCATCTACAGGTAGCGCTACACGTCGAATCTTGCGCGACTTTGCATCGAAGTCAGTGGCGACCACGCAAAGAGCGTTATCGCGCACGTAATTTCTGAGTAATCCGCTCCATTGATAGTACGGTTCCGCTCCGCCTCTTCCGAGCGATATGCCAAACTTGTTGATCGGCATTTCAATGTTGATTGAATGGTTCACTGACGCGTGGTTTAATTTATAATAAACCCAGCCTCGCGAAGTTCCTCGATAATCGATAGAATCTCGTTGTTGTGACCGTTGTGGCCCGCTTGGCGCGAAGCTTGGAGCAATCGGAGACGGTCTACGAGCTCATTGGGGTCGTCCCAATGAACATAATCGATTTTGTTGTCGTTTAATGTCACAGCACGCGGTATACTTCTTCCAGTTTTTTGGCCTGATATCAGCGGTTTGATTATTTGTGTGTATTTGTATCCCCCATTGCCACTTAATCGACCGTTCGGATCATTATTACGTTTATGCGCGCTTGTCATCAACAGCATGCTCTTATACGTTTGCATGTCGTCCGCAGTGTAGATGTCGTCATCGGGGACTTTCTTGAAGATTAACTCGTAAAGACCGGGTGTGCCGACATATCGTACGCCGTCGATAAAAATGTTATCAGCGCTGTTCACGTCAAAACGTTTACTACCAAACTTCATTCCATCATCGTCGAATTTAACACCGTAAACGTTGTCCATACCCTCCTGTTTGCCACTCAGGACAGGCATGAGATACTTTAGGCTTAATGGGCCCAATTGATCTAGCAACGCTTCTCGACCCTCCTGCGTTTGCAACTTATTTCGAACGGATGTCACGAACGAGTCGTCCGTGGTTTCGAAAACATCCCCGTTTACGAGTGAATCAAGCGTTGTAGGTTGTACTGTTTTTACTGTCGTGGACGGTGTAGAGGTTATCGGCGGTACATCCTGTGGAGCTTTTAATTTACGCGGTTGTAAAATTTTGACTGTTTCGTTCAGAGTAGATGGCACTGTTTTTGATTGTCTCAACTTTGACGTAACCGGAGTTGAAGCCATTACAACGTCATCAAACGAGGCATTTGATCGTTTTCGCTTGGAGCTGTCAAACGACTAACATTTCAGGTTCTTCGCCAACGGTGTTTTCGACAATCTGTTTTAAAGGCTCGATGATGGGTTTAAAGTGTCTCTCCAACGCGATATCTTCCTCCATTTTACCGGTTTTTAATGCGCGATACTTTTTGCGAATCGAATCGCTCGTTTTTACAATCTGCTTGGCTATCCTCTCGCGATCTCTAGTCTCCATGCTGCTGGTGTCCATATTGCGACAACGTTGTCCAGCCAACGCGTTGATAATAACTAAACGCGTTACGGTATCGCAAAGTCGTTAAATCCTTTTCTATACCGACCATTTGAAAGCGCGCTGTCTTTGTCTATCACCACGAATCCATACTTTTGCTGCCAACAAGTATGACACAATTTGCTGAAATTTTCGAAAGACATGTCGGTGTTTACGTGATCGTTGTATACGTGTTTTAGATTGGTACCATCTTGTTTAAACAAAATCAATAAATTTGCGTTGTCGCGTATAAGATGCTTCAATATCTTTGCGTACGTCTGACAAAGATAGAAGGAGTCGACGGCTGCGTGCCGACCCATTGAAAAGTATTCTCTTATCGTGTCTTGCTTGTCGCACGCCACGTCATCAAAAATAAAAATAGAATTCGGAAGCGCCTCGCTCGGTGGAATGACGTCACTGTTATTTGAAAAAGTAAAGTAGCCAATCTCTTCTATCGGTGTTAATATATTCTCCAAGTATCGATATTTTGGTTGTTGCAGCGATTTCGAGTACACGTACACGTTCTCGAAGCGTACACCGTGCGGACTTTCCAGCAAGCTTATCAACACGTTTGTCTTACCACAATTTGATGGACCACAGATGATACCGCGTATAGAAATTGGTAGCATGTCTCCATGTTTACGTACCTCTTTCATTAACTGTACCTTATCATCAAAGTTTGTCACTTTGATCACCCGCGATTGTCGCACGAACCGCATGTTATCTCCCCTCCACAACAAATGTAAAACGGTATTGTGAAAACCGGCCTATTTATACAGGAGCGTAGAGCTGAGACGCTCAGTACTCAAAATGTTTTTGCTACTGTTAGATAACAGCGATATTTACAATTTAACGACCGAACAGTTGAAATATATTCCAAAGGTCATTCTACTACGGCAGTTTTACAATTACATAGATTATTTGTGGGATAAATTTCCCGAACATATCAAGGCAGATTCGGAGATTCAGCAATATCGTCGGTGTTTGAAACATTATAATTTACCACATCATCAAACGCATATCGACGGTCCGCCGCCGTTGATAAAGAACTGCAGCGAATGTCAGCGATAGTAAAAGGCCGCGGCTTATTAAATCGCGCGATAAACGCACTTCCGATCGAATTACATATCCCCGGCTATCAGTTTTGTGGTCCGGGCACTCATTTAGAAACACGATTGGCAAGAGGTGATCAAGGTATTAATCCATTGGACGCAGCGTGTCGCGAGCACAATATAGCCTATTCGCATAGCAACGATCTCGCAAAACGACACGTGGCTGACAATATACTCGCTGCGAAAGCGCGAAAACGCATTACAGCGAAAGATTCAACTCTGGGAGAGAGAGCTTCCGCCACAGCTGTCTGGGCGGCCATGAAAACCAAGACAAAACTCGGAATGGGTTTGAAAACAAAAAAGAAGAAGAACAAGCGAATACATCCGGTTGCAAAACGCGGTGGTATCCTACCGATCCTACCGTTGTTGGGAGTTCTCGGTTCGTTGGTCGGCGGAGCGGCAGGAGTCGCAAAGGCTGTGAACGATAACAAAGCCGCGCGGCGTCAGCTGGAAGAATTGAAACGTCATAATCGCGCCATGGAAGGTCATGGACTTTATCTCGCTCCGTATAAACGTGGGCGAGGAGTCTCGAGAAAAAAAAAAAAAACGTCGAGACGCTAAAAATTCCGAAGGGTGTAACTACAAACGTACAACTACAACAACTAGCGAAGCGTATGCGCATTCCATATTTTAGGGGTATTTTCATGCGTACTACTTTACCAACGGGAGGAGTTGGTCAAAACGAAAGTGGTATCGTAAACTTGGATAATGCTGAGGGACCGGGTACTCACTGGGTGGCATACGCGAAGAGAGGACATCGAGCCATATATTTCGACAGTTTTGGCAATCTTCGACCGCCTAGGGAATTGGTGCAGTATCTAAAGAATGTGACACAAATCGTGTACAATCGCACGCCTTATCAGCGATACGATCAGAGCAATTGTGGACAACTGTGTTTGCACTTTCTACAGACGGTTGACGATCAATTTAAAGACTGGCGTTGCGGTGTTTGAACTCAGTATTATTTCAAACATGTCACTGACATTTACGCTCACAGGCAAGAGTAGCATCCTCGCGGTAAGCTACTTTCCTGCTGTGGATTTGAGCGATGGCAATTACGAGCTTGGTTTGACAGATTTTGAAACCTATTATACGATACCAAATGTAAATTCTTCGAACAATAAATTCTACTTTGATGACAAGGAGATTGCCATTCCCGAAGGATCATACGAACTGCGTGATATAGATACGTATCTGAAACGCGCCATTTTACGGTCCAACGATGTTGCGAGAAAGAAACATGTCGGCGAAGATGAAGAGTACCCACTGGTTATTCGAGCTAACAACAATACGATGAAGAGCGAGATCAAGTGTACTTATCGGGTAAATTTCATCAAACCGAACAACATTGGATCGCTGCTAGGATTTTCAGCGAATCGCGTACTGGAGCCGCGACAATGGCACGAATCGGACGTACCGATAAATATTATTAGCGTAAACATCATTTGCATAGAATGTAACGTGACCGCGGGTGCGTACAGTAACGACAAGTATGTGCACACGATACACGAATTTTCACCGAGTGTGCCACCAGGATATAAGATATCGGAAACGCCGGCACAGATCATTTACCTTCCGATCACCGTACGGAGCATTACGGACCTAACAATTTGCGTTGTGGATCAAGACGGTCGGTTGATTGATTTTCGTGGAGAAGAGATCACCATTAGACTGCATGTGCGAAGACGTCAGTGGTAACGTGAGATGCTCATACTGAACGAAGCCGAACAGGTGCAACAGACGCGAAACATAATTAGAAAGACAATTCGATCGCCGAAGAAGAAACTCCCCGCGTCGAACGTTGAATTTTTTAAATCATTGGGTTTTGTCGTGCGAAATGGCTAATATCTTGAACATTGGAGGTGAACCGATCTTTGACGACAGCGTCGTCAAGATTGAGTCTCATACATACAATCCATACGCTAACACGACGTTTGGGCATAACGATGAGATAAGAATACCCATACAACAGCAAGATTTATACACGTTGCCGTGTGAAAGCTTTCTCTACGTCGAAGGAATATTAAAGATAAAGAAAAGGAATGACGAGTCTGTGGCAACGCTTGTAAATAATTGCGTGGCGTTCATGTTTGACGAAATTCGATATGAGCTTAACGGCGTGGAGATTGATCGCAATAGAAACGTTGGAATAACCAGTACTATCAAGAATTATGTATCGCTAACGTATGACAGTGCTATAATTATGCGGAATGCTGGATGGGACGTTGGATCGAGCATACCGGACGGATATTTCAACTTTTGCGTACCGCTCAAGATGTTGCTAGGCTTTTGTGAGGATTACAAACGCGTGGTTGTTAACGCTCGTCATGAATTAATTTTGATACGAGCGCGTAGCGATAACAATTGCATTGTAGGAAATCCGACGACGGAGCCGGAAATTGAATTGTTTAAAGTACAGTGGCGAATGCCTCATGTTACATTAAACGAGGTCAATAAATTGTCCCTGTTACGGGCTTTGGAAAGCGGGCGATATCTTAGTGTCAGTTTTCGCTTGTGGGATCTGTATGAGTACCCCCTGTTGCAGAGCACGACCAAGCATTCGTGGGCTGTCAAGACTACGACTCAGTTAGAGAAGCCGCGATATGTTATCTTTGCGCTGCAGGCTGGTCGCAAGAATATTATGTCTCAAGATGTTAGCATATTCGATGACTGTAACTTGACCAATATCAAGCTTTATCTAAACTCTGAATTTTATCCGTACGATGACTTGAATCTAGATTTTGGTAAAAAACGATACGCCGTTCTTTTTGATATGTATGCACGTTTTCGTAAAGCTTATTACGGATACGACTGCTACGAAACGTTGTGCACCGTGGCCACATTCCTGGCAAATGGACCTTTTGTTGTCATCGATTGCTCGCGACAAAACGAATCTGTCAAGAGCACCACCGTGGATGTGCGAATAGAATTTGACTGCAAAGAGAATGTACCTGCAAATACTACCGCCTATTGCCTCATCTTGCATGATCGCGTAATCGAATATTGCCCTCTGTCTAACGTAGTGCGCAAAATCATGTAAATTGCACTATTTGCAAATATTTCGATATAAGAGAGACAGATGTATTGCGATAAACTATAGTATAAATTGTTACTTCGCTGCATCATGATCATGCCAACGTTTGTCGATCTGCAAGGATTTATCGTCGGAATGAAATTTGTCGTAAAGGAGGTGGCGGTGTTGAAAAATGGAACCATTCTGGCGCATTACATTTTTACATGCCCCATGCCATGGAATCTCCTTACAAAATCCGACAAATCATGTGCTTCATGGTTGATTGCTAATCACCATAGATTACGATGGGAAGACGGGATGGTCCCATACAGCATGGCGAAACGTCTAATTACATCGGCAGTGCTTAGTACAGAAAAGGATGACGAGACGTCAACTCTCGTGTACGTCAAGGGATGCCAGAAACGAGAATGGCTGGTGGATATGCTTGAGAATGATGTGAGAGAAAACCTAATCATGGAGACTTTGGATGCAGATTACGAAGATATCGAATCCTTAAATAATCTAGATGTTACTAATACTGTGCGATGTGGAAAACATGTTAAGAATTGCGCATTACAAAATGTATTTAAAATATTTAACTGGTGGTCGCAACGCCAGAAGAAGTTGCAATCTTTTTAGAAATAAATTATATAAACGTTAAAATGTTTTATTTTCTTTTCCCTTTTTCCACAGTTATTAGATGTGTCCTCTGTGAAGATGCAATTACATTTTCTTTACGTGTGTATGTATGTATGTATGTATGTATGTATGTGTATGTATGATGTACGTACATATGTATGTACGTATGTATGTCATATCAATGTCGCGATGATTTCATCAAACACACACGTTTGCATGGAACCATTGTCCATACATCGTATCTCGTATGAAGGTTCTGGGTCAAATTTCGCACAGTGTTGAACGATAGCTAGTGTCCTGCATGATAAGGACTCAAGCTACTTTTCTCCGAATTTTTTATCATGGCTCGGTTACACCTTCCCCATAAATTTTTCTTTCGCTCGTTCAGTTTGTCTTAAGCAGTCAAACGACTAAGATGCGGTACAGTAAGCTGTGCATTAGGTGTCGAAAAATGTTCGCGCCGGCGACGTGTGACGCATGCATGCGTGAATATTGGATACGCGCCGCGCGTGCCGCGGATAACGCCGCTGGACCGTCTCCGCGGTCTCCTTCGCCGAGTTCATCTCGGCGGTCTCCGCGGTATGTCGAGGTTGAACCTTGCGAGTTCATCCTCCACCCGCTGCATGTGACGGTGGACGTAGCTACAGGGGCGCGAGTTGTAACAGTGCCTCGTGAGACATAATTAAATTTGGTAAGTACCTTATTTTAAAGTTTTAAAATTGAGGATCCGTTTTTGCGCAATTTGAGTTTTTAGATTTAATTATTTACTTTTTCTACAGCTCAGCGACGAGTCCTCTTGGACGTGGTGGAGGAGGAGGTTCATCGTTTATTTTGTATAACTTTTTTCAAAATTAAATGTATATATTATAGTAAAAAGTAAATTTATTATTTTTCCACCTCTCCCTATTCCAATTCCAAATTACGCTGCATCATCATCTTTTTATATTTAGGTGTTATAAATTTTAAAAAAACTTAATAAAATGTATAATATAATTATAAAAAAGTTTAAATTTATTATTCTTCAGCCTCTCCTTATTCCAATTCCTTAAATTGCGCTATCTATTTTATAAGATTAGTTGTTATAAAATAAAATATTTATTAAAATATTTAAAAAATAATGCATTATCTATGCGAACGCAAAGAGAATACACACCTCTGAAAGCGAGAAAGAAGATTAGGTGAGTATGAGAGAACGCGAAGAGGTAAGTGGGAAGAGAATATGATATGCAAGCGCGCGGTGATGATCCGCGGTCGACGCGAGCGGGGCAAGAGCGAGAAGACGCACGCGAGTGATAATTACGCGGACCCTCCTCACCGCGGGCCACCGCGTCCTCATCCTCGCGGCCCCATCTTTTACATACATGTATGGTATGTATGTATGGTATGTATGTATGTATGGTATGTATGTATGTATGTATGTATGTATGTATGTATGTATGTATGTATGTATGTATGGTATGTATGTATGTATGGTATGTATGTATAGTATGTATGTATGGTATGTATGTATGTATGGTATGTATGTATGTATGGTATGTATGTATGTATGCAGGTCAGTATGACGGGTTGCCCATTCATGCAGGCGCGCACGCGGAAACGATATATGATGCGGGTTGCAGTCCGGACCCCCCTCACCGCGGGGCCACCGCGTCCGCATCCATCGCGGTCCATAGCGCGGTTCGCCCTTTCCCGCGGGCCGCCGCGATGTCAGTAAACGCGGTTTCCCTCTACCCGCGGACCCCTCGCCCAGCATTCCCCACCACTCCCCGCGAACCCCTCGCTGATCGTTTGCCCCCGCGGACCCCTCGCCCACCGGGCATGGAGTACCCCGCGTCGCGGAACCCCCTTCCCCTCTACCCCCCTCGCCAGCATTTGGCCCCCTCCCTTGCCCCCGCGGACCCCTCGCCCACCGGGCATGGAGTACCCCGCGTCGCGGAACCCCCCTTCCCCTCTACCCCCTCGCCATAGGTTGGGTTAGAAACCCCCCTATACACCTACTGATTCCATTATTTTTAAGGTAGACGTATGTGCAGCGTAATCGGCGAGACCGATCCGGATGTATCTTAATAGCCCTGCCGGTTTGTTCATCTATTTTGAACGTCAGAATTTTATTACATTTTACAGGTTTACGTTTTACAGGTGTTACATTTAGTTTCTCAAGGCGGAGCTGCCTGCGTCTTCGCTCATCCACAGATATCGTTTCCCATGTTTCAGAAACCCTTGAAACCAACCGGAGGGATCGGTTGTCCAACATGCTGAATATAATATTTGAAATTTCCTGAGGTAATTGTTTGATGATATCAAAACTCTTTTGTATAGAGACATCAAAATATGCAAGAATTCTCCTAAAGGCTTCCATCGTTCGCGATCTGTAATCACTAAGCAGCGAAAAATAAAGAGATAAACCACCGCCGTTAGCGCCCTGAAACGGCGGAATCTGACTGGTCAGATAATCTCGCAGGTACCGTCGTCCAAAACACGTCCGCTCCGCTCCGAGACAGAACTCCGAATCTTCGATCTCTGATATTCCTGCTTTCTCGATGCTGACTTTACACACCTCTTCCTACTTCTTATTGGTGGAGGGCAGCCGGCAAATCTGCGAGAAGCGTCCAATCAGATGAGGTCACGTGACGCCACCCCAAAATGTGGCCCCACACAGACAATTAGAACGCGCAGCGGAAAACAATACACATTATTTCGGTCCAGTTGAGGTAACTCAAATTTATATAATAATCTTGTAAAGGAGAGTGAAAAGCTACTACCACTTAAGTTGTTTAACATCATACGCGTCCCTTTTACGTTTTTTAAAAATGTAATTTTTGTGAAATTAATCTTGAAATGTCGAAATCCTAGTCCTTCGAAAGTACTAATAAAATTGTTTTAGAAATTTGTACTAAATATTGGAATCTCTACTCGGCGTAGTAGCATTGTAACTTATTGATTTAATAGTAAAAATATTTGTACTCGCATTCAATGTTACAATGTAAACGATGGGAAAGAGTGAGAAAGGAACAAGGAGTGAGAGAGAAAGGGAAGAGAATGGTTATAACATGTCACGCGCAAATATATAAATGTTAATTTATTTTAATTAACTAATTCTTATTTTCTAAACGAGTCTCAGCGAGACTATTATTTTTAAAATATATATTAACAGTACAGTGTTATTGCCATCCGTGAACGCATCAAAAGAAAGCACATGTTAGACCAAGGACAAGGGCGGCAGTGTGGTCTAGTGGTAGAGCGCCAGACTCGTAATCTGAGGAACCGGGTTCGAGTCCACTTGATCATGTAAACATGGAATTTTTCTGTAATGGTGTATTCCGAAGCTGCGCCCCCCCATGCGGGAGAAGTGGACTCTCAGTAGGGGAAGGGCCCCGTCTTTCGGGTGTCCCCCCCCCCCTCCCATGAGGGAGATACGGACTCTCGGCGGAGGAAGGGCTCCGCTAGGGCTTCGATGGAGGACCTTTCGGGTGCCCCCCCGCGGGGGGGACGGTCTCTTGACGGGGGGGGGGGGGGGCTCCGTCTTTCGAATGGCCCCCCTGCGGGGGGGACAGTCTCCCAACGGGGAAAACTGGGCTCGGAGGGGAGTAGAGGTGATCATGGTGGGGAGGCACAATGGACTCAGTCTGCGTGCCGCACTGGTAGGGCTTCTATAGAGGACCTCCCCCCCCCCAGATCAGATAGCCTCATGATTATTATTAGACCAAGGACAACCGAACATGAGACGTTTAAGACATTTAATTACATCGTAAATAAACTATTTACAATTATACTCTACCACACCATTCAAAAGCGAATATTACTTCGACCGTATGCTTTTGATGCCTTGCTTCCATTATTTTTGGGGTAGACATATGTGCAGCGTAATCGGCAAGACCGATCCGGATGTATCTTAATAGCCCTGCTGGTTTGTTCATCTATTTTGAACGTCAGAATTTTATTACATTTTACAGGTTTACGTTTTACAGGTATTACATTTAGTTTCTCAAGGCGGAGCTGCCTGCGTCTTCGTTCATCCACAGATATCGTTTCCCAGGTTTCAGAAACCCATGAAACTAACCGGAGGGATCGGTTGTTCAACATGCTGAATATAATATTTGAAATTTCCAAAGGTAATTGTTTGATGATATCAAAACTCTTTTGTATAGAGACATCAAAATATGCAACAATTCTCCTAAAGGTTTCCATCGTTCGCGATCTGTAATTTCTAAGCAGCGAAAAATAAAATGCTAAACCACCGCCGTTAGCGCCCTGAAAACGGCGGAATCTGATTGATCGTAAATTCGAAGGTACTGTCGTCCAAAACACGTCCGCTCCGCTCCGAGTCAGAACTCCGAATCTTTGATCACTGATATTCCTGCTTTCTCGATGCTGACTTTACACACCTCTTCCTACTCTTTATTGGTGGAGAGCAGCCGGCAAATCTGCGAGAAGCGTCCAATCAGATGACGTCACGTGACGCCACCCCAAAACGTGGCCCCACACAGCCAATTAGAACGCGCAGCGGAAAAAAATACATATTATTTTGGTCCAGTTGAGGTAACTCAAATTTATGTAATAATTTTGCCAAGGAGAATGAAAAGCTATTACCACTTAAGTTGTTTAACATCATACGCGTCCCTTTTACCTTTTTTAAAAAGGTAATTTTTTGTGCCATTAATCTTGAAATCTCGAAATCTTGGTCCTTCGAAAGTACTAATAAAATTGTTTCAGAAATTTGCACTAAATATTGGAATCTCTACTCGGCGTAGTAGCATTGTAACTTAATGATTTAATAGTAAAAATATTTGTACTCGCATTCAATGTTACAATGTAAACGATGGGAAAGAGTGAGAAAGGAACAAGGAGTGAGAGAGAAAGGGAAGAGAATGGTTATAACATGTCACGTGCAAATGTTACGTCCAAACCCCGGGAGTTTCAATGAAAAGGAAAACTGGGAAGCGAAGGAAAGGCTACCCAGAGGGGACGGGGTAAGGAAGGACGTAAGAGAATACTTAAAGGTTATCTCGGGTCGCGCGAGTAAACGCGTGCCTCGAGTCGAACGCACTTTTCGGAAGGCTCCAGTCGAGGGTCAACGTCCGAAGGGACGCTATTACGCCTACTGCGAGCCGTGCGATCGTCGGTCCTGTTTCAGGTCAAGGATTATGCAATCCCTATTACCTGGGATCGGACCGTGTACGATTTTGCGAGCGGGAAGGTTGGTGACGAGGTGTTAGTTTAAATAATTAGACATTAATTTTTGAAATTAAAAACATTACAATTGTTTATTATAAATGATAAAAATCAGGTGAGACAGTTACATTTATGTGTATATAAAAAACATAAAAACAAAACGCAAATGGTACAGTTCATGTGTGGTGTGTGTATATGTGTATGGAGAATACGCGGGTGTTACATCGGAGTTCGGAGGTCATCGGACAGGATTACTGAGGGGATGGATCTACTTTGAATTTGACATCCTGCCCGGTTAGTACATTTTACGATTTAAAGAAAAAGAAAAAGAAAAGGATGTATGCCATGAGTGTGTGTGTGTGTGTGTTTGAAACGTTCTTACACTTGTATTCTTACGTTAATAAATTGATTCTAACATTAATAACTAATTAATTATTATATTTTAATGTATGAATCGAGATTAATCTATTGTAATAATTTCCGGAATGATCTCCACGCTCGAGGTGGAGAGCGCGGGAGAGGTTGATCTATTGGTGGAGGGGAATCGGGGTGTTTCGAAAAGAATCTCCACGCTCGAGGTGGAGAACGCGGGAGAAGGTGTTCTTTCGCGGTATTCGTCGCGTAAGTAAAAAGGGATGGGGGAGTGTGGGAGCTCCGGATAGGGGAACCGGTCAAGTTCCTTGGAAGGAACTGGAGAATAGGACGGTCCGGAACAGGGGGAGGAATCGGGGGTGTCGGGAAGGATTTGGTAAGCGAGAGAACGCGGGGGAAGGGAAAATTGTGGAAGATGGTGGCGGTTAAAATATTCACGATACGCCTGGAGGAGCTGTCGCTCAACGACGCGGGCTCGCCTGCTTCGTGCGTATCGTTTCTTAATTTTCAATGCTAAACCCTTGCGACCCCGGATAGTCACTAAAAATTATTATGTAAGGGGTGAGAAATTATTATTGTTTAATCAGTTTGGGAAGTTAAAAAGGAGAAAAAGGAAAATATTTAACATATATATATATATGCAAATAAAATATATACATATATATATATGTTTGTGAACCCCGAGGATCCGATTAAAAATCGCGAGTGAGATTGCGGACTTACTATTTGTTGGGCCCTTGAGCGGACGTAGGTAATAATGAAGTTGGTCGGCGCCGTTGGTCGCGACTCGCGGATCTCGGGCGTCGGGTGTGCTGAGGGTCGTTGGCAGGACCCTGGGTTGGCGGTAGACGCGCACAGAATTTACCAGAGGTACAGAATTTACTAAACTGATTCGCGACTAGACTGTCGTACTGACTGCGTGGCAGTTTAAAGAAACTGAGTCAAAATGTAAGAGCAATTACCAAGTGCAAAGTGTAAAGAGAGTTTAGGTACGCGGAGTCGCGGTTTTTATATGATTTGAAAGGGGCGGATTTAATCCGAGGATGATTAGGATTGGTGGAGTCTGGTTCCTATTTGTGACGTAGATTTCGGTTTTCCGCCTATCTCGTGGCGAGTTACCGAAATCTCGTTGCACAATTTTTAATTAGTGGTCATCTATTGGCGGATTCGTTATTAGAATTATATTTCCCCATTTTTTGGTGGTCCAAGCTAATACTGTTTTATCTTTATCGCTTACTGGGAAGCGTGGGTCAGAGTTCAAATCCGCGTTCTTAAACGGGTGACACGTGTGAACTCTTAGTTTTGATAAATTGAGGCAGGGTGACGACGCGACCTCATATTAGACGCGTGATTTGGAAAGCCCTCGCATGGCGTTTTAATTTATGGTGACCCATGCCTCCCGTTATCGCGCGTTTTAATTGAATTTTCGTTGCCCGCTATCGCAACTAAATTTCCGTTGCCCCGCTTCGTGGAATTATTGGGACCACTTGGATCACAACAAATCCATTACTTGTTTAATTTATTGGGTTCGGGAAGTTTACTTTTAACGAGCAACGGCTTGCATCCGCTTGCCAATTGATAACCACCGTTTACGATTTTAATTCCACGAAAGGAAGAAATCACGTGGAGTCCACAGGACGTAACACCCCCCGCCTTAGACAAATGTTGGGGGTGTATGGACACAACATTTGCAAAAATAAGTAGGTTTAAGAGCGATTTCTCTCTTTCGTTGTAAGCTTAATTGATGCTAATTCTTAGGTGTCGAAAAGCGCGTAGCTATGTAGCTTCCGGGTTTGTTTAAAGAAAGAGGAAAGAAACAGGCGACTTCCATAACCCCTTCCTTAATTCTTTCGTCTTTCTTTGTTTACAATTATATCTAACATGTATGTTCTTTCTCTTTTTGGCTTTATTCCTTCAAGAAACGTATAAGACAATCTCTTTCATTATTATTTTTGATAACATCTAAGTATATATATATAATATACATATTTTTTTCTTAATCTTCCCCTTTTTTTTTTTGTTTTTACATTTAAAGGAATAAAGTGGAGAGAGCGCTGCAAGTAAATACATATTTAATTGTTCTTATATGACAGGATTTCTTGATTATATATATATATTTATTTATTTATTTAATTATTTATTATTATTATTATATTTTTTCTTTTTCTAAACCTTTTCTCTTTTTGCGAACCCATTTGTGTAAATAAAAGAAATGATAGAGAATTCAAGCGATTTATCTATAGCTACCTAAACGTCATCGGTCACAAGTTATTATTTTGGTGGTGGACAGGGATTACTCCTCTTTGTTGACGTTTGGCGGTAGCTGATATATATATATATATATGTATATATATATTTACACATACATATATATATTTTGCCTCCGGTATATCTCACTGGTATATGTTATTTTTTTTTATTTGGCAGCCCTTGCGTTAATTGCGGGCTTACCCCTTTTTTGCGGCCCGTGCATCTCGTCTAATTATATTGCAGGTGACGAGTGCAGGTTTAAGTTTTATCTGGCCGGCAAATAGGTCATATGGTTAGGAGGCGACACATTGATTTTGTCAAATACCTATAGGTGTTTCCTTACGCCGCCAATTTAAGATGTTGTAGAGGAGCTTCATTAGATAAGGTGATTCATTATTGGGTTGATCGGGTTTTGTTTGTTCAGTAATTGACGATTAGGTAGTATTTGTATAGAATTTAATATAATTATTTTTGTCTTTGCAAAGAGAAAAGGCTTTGGTTTCCATTTTAGGCAGGAATTTGATGTGTATAAAGAATTTTAGTACCTTAATATTTGTACCTTAAAGATGCTATTATAACAAATGTATATATCTGGGTTAGTAAAATTATAAAATTCTTAAGATGCTAATATAATAAAATGTATGTCCCTGAGTTAGTCAAATTATAGATTGCTTATATAAGTAATCTTAGTGTCTTTATTATTATTATTATTTTAGAGGATCGTGGGGTATGATGCCGCTATTTGTTGGTCAGTGTGTACGGCACACCCCATTCGTATTAAGAGTTCTTCCGTGTTGCTTAATTCTTCCTGGCTCTCACGATCTGGCTTAAAGTTGACGATTGCAGCTTCGTCCCTGAGTGGTTTTCGGATCCGGATCCATCCGTCTCGTTTGTCTAATAGGAGTCGGGTCAGGTCGATGACCCTGCGTGGCCATCTTGTCCTTGGTCCGACAAGTTGGATGTTAGCAAGCCCGCATGGGATGGCCTGCCAGGGTAGCTCGCGAAAACGATCTTCCAGGATGTAGATTTCACACAAGGGTCGTTGAACGGCGCGGCCCCAGTCTCGTAGGGCAATTGTAACTGAGCCGCCCCTCTCGACTCGATGTACGAGTCCTCTTTGCCAGCGCTTTCCTTCTCGGATTGCGACCAACTCGCCCTGCAGGATATGGTCAGGCCGCTCGTACAGAAAATGACCCATGCGCGTCATTCTCCGCGTCAAGTCCTCGATGAGCTCGTCAAGGTCTGCTCGCGCGTTTTCCAGGTGGACCCAGAAGAAGGTGGGTGAGTCTACCTTGACGACCTTTACCTTTAGTGGTCCACGGGACAGCAATCGGGTGTTGGTGCATTTAATTTCCATTTCTATAAAAGAATGATGAGATTTTGATTTCTTGCATGACGTAGCATGCGGTTCAAAGTGGTGATGTGGTGCCAGAAGGTGTGTATTTGGCGGAATTCTCCTTCCCCTTCCTTATATATATATATATTCATTTTTTTTTTATTATTATTTTATTTTATTTTATATATATATATATATATTTTTTTTTATTGTTATTACTATTCTTTAAGTTCAAGGGAGTAGGTGGAAGTCTCCTTCAAGGGGAGGAGAGGTCTACTGAATAAAAAGGTGTTTTCTGGTTCCTTGTTATTGGTTACATTGGATTGTGATTCGTGGGGTACGTTTTCTTGTTTTGGTCCGTCTGGGGCCGGAGCGGTGGCTCCTTCAGTTTAGGGTTTCCTCCTTGCCAGATGTAATAGGAGTTGGGTCAGAGAGTCCCATATGGCTCCTATTAGAAACACGGACCATCCATACACTGTGTGGAGGGCGTATCCGTGTACGAGAGTGTATAATATTAGCTTGATAATTCTTATACATAGGTAGATTCCGATTAATCCGGCGCTAACATTGCCGAAGATTAAGAATTTGCTCCAGAATTTTTGCCAAGCGGAGAGTGCGATCTTTTCGACGGATGCCTCGTCGATGAGGTTGGAGATTGATCCTCCTCGTATTTGAGTTGAATGTCCCATCACTCCTCTGGCTACAGTGTTAAGAACAGCGGGACGCTCGGCAGGAAACATTATGTGGTCCTTGAGATCTTTTAAATCCTTCTCTGTGTATATGCCGCTGGTATCAAGTGCTCCAGGGTTGACGTATCTCCATGTAGGCTTAGTCAAGGGTTTCATGATGGTAGGTGCCATGGTTTCCACCGGCCTTGGCATAATTTTATACCAGGAGTCTTCCAGGAGGTACATGGGAGGTGCGATCGAGTTGCACTCGATCTGTGTTCCCTGCCGTAGTAGTATGTGCGTTTGCGGTGTTAAAAAGTAGGTTCAATTTCTTAATGACACTGGGAGTTGCTCGTAGCATTCTTCGGTTTTAGCCAGTTTTACCTCGACTGGGACGCATTTTATTATATGGATCACTTCGCCTCCCAAAAGGGCCATGTATCCAGGCCCCTTCATAAAGTGATAAGCGAAGACGTCAGGAGATCGTGCAGCTATTGCTAAGGCGTTCTGCATCATTCTTAATTCAAGGTCGCATTGCTGCATCAAAACATGTCTATACAATTGTTTGATCTGGTTACGGAGGTGCTTTTCTACGTAGACGAATTTTGAGTTCATAAAAGCGAAAATATCGAGGTTGGCTATTTGGCCGGAACGTTTAGCGATATCTACGTGAGGTAAAGTTTCAACAATTACTAATTTTGGATGTTCGGTTCGGATGAACACGAACCCGCACGTGTTGTACGTACTTGTGCTGGTTAAAGCGAAAGCTGTATCCGGAGTGTTTAGAGAATAAATTTGAGCGTGTTCGTTTGTGTAGTCGATTATTTTGTCTGCGTAACCTCTGTACAAAGTGTTATATGAGTTAAATTTACAGGCATCCTTAGGTATAGGGTCCCAAAAGGTGTTTCCTCCTTCTAGATCGATGCAATGTGTAGTGCTAAAGTCACAGGCTACTCCTGATCTGAGGTGGATGCGATTGGAATTTATTTTAACGTCGGCGATGTAGTCTTGCAGTGTAATCTTAATAGTGCCCAGTACAATAACTTCTGACCATGTTCCATAAGGATCCGAGTAAGCTCCTCCGGAACAGTGTCCATCGACGTCCACATGGCCAGCTAAAACCACTGGACGACTGGTGGTTTGATTAGATTTCAATCCTGTTATACGAGTTCCTGCTATCTCGATACTTCCATAGGTATGCATTAGTTTACATGCGTCGCGAGATACTTCGTCTATATATGGATATTTGCCGTTGAAGACGTCCATGTTATGGGAGAACATGCCGCATCTCTTAATTTTTGATCAATTTCAATTTTGCATTGTATTACTGGCACCGAATCGAATTCGCTGAGTTGAAGTAATTGTACAAAAATTTGGCTGGAGCTGACGTTCGGTAAAGGGATGTCACATTCTTCGATGCTTACTAATGATAAGGTAGTTATGTTGGCGGATGGAGATCCGCAATCATATCCTATTATTCCGAAAACTTGTTGTATCCATAGAGTTATTATTAATGTTGCTGTTATTCCTTTCATTTGCCGGTCCATCTGAAAGTTATATGATTTTGTTGTTGTAAATTTTTTTTTTTTTATTATTATTTATTTTGGTTTATTTGGGAACCGTTTTAATATGAGAAATTCGTAATCGGTTAGGCTGCACTACTCGGCTATTTTTCTTGATCCTGATTTTTACGTTGTTTTTATTCAATATTTCTAAGACTTCATGAGGGCCAGTGTATTGGTCTCCAAATTTTCCGGGTTTCGGCCCTTTCTGTAAGAACACATGGTCCCCAGGTTTAAAGGTCTGTGGGTTAACCTTTCTGTCATAATATTTTTTTGATTTATACTTGGCTTCGACAATATTTTTACGAGCGTTAGTCTGTATGGCATGAAGTTGCGTGACAAGGTTAATCAGGTAATCTTCGTAATTTGCTAATTTGTCTTCTGGAGTCAAAGGTTCGTTTGTTGGAATTCTCGCTATTTTGCCAAAGACTAATTCATACGGAGTATGTTTTGTTGCCTCGTGTACACTGGTGTTATAATTGAACATTGCAAGGCCGATCCATCTATCCCATTGTTTTTGTTCGTTTGCATATTGTTTTAGATATTTTCCCAATGCGTGATGCGATCTTTCTAGCGATCCGTTTGACTGAGGGTGAAAGGCTGTCGTACGAAATTTGCGAATTCTGAATATTTTAGCTATTTTTCTCATTAATTCGCTGATAAAGTTTCTACCTTGGTCGGTTAATATTGCTTTGGGTGCTCCTAATACACAGATAAATCTGTCTACAAAAGCTTCTGCTATTGTTTCGGAAGTTTGATTTGGTAACGGTATTCCCATGCAGAATTTAGTAAGTTGGTCTTGTAAAGTTAAGATATATTCATTGCCTCTTTCGGTTATAGGCAGTGGTCCTACGATATCCATGGCTACTTTATCGAAGGAAGATCCTGGAGTATCCGTAATTATCATGGGTTGTTTAGTTTTTACGCGTACTAATTTTTTCAATTGACATTGTAAACATTGTTGTATGTACCGTTGAATATCGGATTTCAAATTTTCCCAATAATAATGGTGTTTTATTCTATTATATGTTTTTGTAACGCCTCGATGTCCTCCGGTAGGCGAACAGTGCATTTCGCCGATTATACTGGAGCGGAGATCTTTAGGCGGATATTTTATTAATCCATTACAAATAATTAATTTGGTGGTTGAGTCTACGAAGGTTAATTGTAAGAGAGATTTGATGTTGCTCCATGGTACATTATTAACAATATCTGTTTTTGCAATACTGAGTGTCTCTAAATTTAATTCGTCGGCGATGTTTCGTAGATCTTTTGTCGCTGTAACAATTTGTGTGAGAGTTATGGTCGGGCCTTCTCGTAATCCCTCGCTGATAGGCAAGGCTATGTGATAGTGTTTTTTATACTTTATAGCCTTTGCTTTACCTAAAGAGAGAGGACTCAGGTTTGGAATATCGTTTCGTTCAAATAGTTTTTGCGATCCTGAATCCAACGGTTTTCCGTTAGTATCGACAAAGTATGCGACATTATCCTTGCGCAGAAATAGTAAATCTCGAGTTTCTATTACATTATTTTTGTATATCTGGATGTCGGTGATAGTGAGTTTTATGCCTGGTGTGGTTTGGTTTCCGGTATCTTCAGTATCTAGTCTGTTTGATTTACTTTCCTCGTCATCTGGTTCGTTTTCTTCGTCGTCTTTCTTGTTTTCGAAGTCGTTTTCTTCGTTTAGTGGGTCGGGTTTATCTTCTAGACCCTTGACCTCATTTTCTCGGTTCTGGGAACCCTCAAGTAATTCCTCTTTTCGTGTGTCTTTATTTTTTGCCGTTTGACTTCGAATCTGTATTCAGTTGTAAGGAGGGTCATGAGTCGATACCTTTTCCATAATTTGCAACTTCGGTGGGTCACACAGCTCTTCTCGTGTAAATGGTATCGAATCTGTATTTTCGTGATTTGTATCGTTGTCGGGTAATAAATTTTCTACTTCTTCGTCATCTGAGAGATATAGATTGAAATCTTCGTCTTCTTCATCTTCGTCGGATTCTTCCAACATTTTGGAAATTGTCTCTGCGTCCTTCGGGTTGTTGGGATTTAAAAACTTTTGATGTTTGATTACGTTACAACTTGTTTCCTCTACTGGATTTCTCGATAAGGCATCGGCATTTACGTTGGTTTTCCCTGCTTTATATACTACGTCGTATTCGTATTCGGCTAATTTCAGTCTCCACCGGAGAATTCTCATGTTTGCATCTTGTGCGTTTTTGAACCAAAGTAAAGGCTTATGGTCTGTAACTAAAGTGAATTTTCGCCCGTATAAATATGGCCGGAAATGTTTAACTCAATATATAATTGCTAAAGCTTCCTTCTCGTATGTATCGTATTTTAATTCGTTGTCGGTTAAGGTTTGTGAAGCGTATGCTATTGGTCGATCTTTATTAATTTCTCCTTGCGATAAGATCCCTCCTATTGCGATTCCGGAAGCGTCGGTGGTCAGGATGAAAGGTTTAGAAAAATCAGGATACTGCAAAACTGGTTCTTCGCATAATTTTTGCTTCAATGTTTCAAAAGATTCCTCTTGAGCGTGTGTCCACTCAAAACGCGTATCGTTCTTTAATAAATTGGTTAAAGGTTTGGCTAGTTTTGAAAAATTGGGTATAAACCTTCTGTAATATCCTGCTAGACCGAGAAATTGTTTAATATTTTTCGGCGTTTTGGGCCTAGGAAATTGTTTTACAGCTTCTAATTTTTTAGGATCGGGTTTAATCCCATCTCTGCTTATTACGTGTCCTAAATAGGTTACTTCTGATTTTAGGAATTCGCATTTATCTGGCTGTAACTTCAAATTAGCTTCGCGGAGTCGTTCTATTAACAAATTAAATTTACGTTCGTGTTGTTCTAGTGAAGAAGCGGAGATGACGACGTCATCCATGTAAATAAATATTCCTTTAATCCCGCTAATACACGATCCATTGTTCGTTGAAAAGTAGCAGGAGCGTTTTTTAATCCAAAAGGCATTCGTTCAAATTCGTAATGACCGTTAGGAGTTGTAAATGCAGTTTTGTGACTATCTGCGGGATCCATTTCTATTTGATAAAATCTCGAGGCCAGATCGCATACGGTAAAATACTTTGCATTACCTAATTGGTCTATAATATCGACGATGTTAGGTATTGGGTAACCGTCGCCAATAGTTTTTTCATTCAGAGCTCGGAAATCTAAAACCATCCTCCAGCGTTTATTTCCTTTCGAGTCTTCCTTTTTGGGTACAATCCAGATGGGCGTATTGTAAGGTGATTGAGAAGGTTTTATGATGCCTCCTTCTAGTAGTTCTTTTACTTGTTTATTTATTTCTTCCTTGTGGATTTGCGGGAATCTGTATTGCCGCGTATTTATAGGTCGATCATCTGTTGTTGGTATCTGATGTCGCATTACATGCGTTGCTGTTAGTTTTTCTCCAGGAATATGAAATCTGTCTTGACTGTTGGAGATAAGGTTTATCACATTTTTCCTTTCTTGGGAATTTAAGTGTTCTAAACGTAATAGTTCTGTAATTTCTGTGAGTCCGTCCTTTTTACGTTTCTCGGACAATACAAAACATTCACTCGAAGTATTATTTATTAATAATATTCGTCTTTCTTCTCCTTCCAATTCGCGTTTGCGCTTCAAATTGTCTATTATTTTTTGTGATTCAGCATACGTAGATGCTAAGATCTTTGAAGACGGTTTATTTTTTTTATTAATACCATAAATCTCTTTGACATTAGGATTATATGATTCTACTCTTTCTACGAGTTCTTCAATTATAATATGAGAGGTATGATTTTGATCACTTTTTATGGGTATTCCAACCCTTGGAAATTTTATTTCTTTCAAAGAATTTAGGGAGCTCTTATTTTCTGGCTCTCTTAAACAAAATTCTGTCGTATTGCATCGTGAGGTTTGGTTACTTCCCTCCACACAATCGACGGGAGAATATACTAGAGGAGTTTGGAAACTTTTCTCTGCAATTCTAAGATTACCTTCTGGAGAGGTTTGGTAACTTCCCCCTCCACAGATTTTGGAATTGTTTAATATTTCAGGAGAGATTTGGTAGCTTCTCTCTCCAAGGATTTTGGAGTCTAGCATTTCGGGGGAGGTTTGGAAACCTTCCTCGCGAATATCTAGATTAAGATTTTTATTTGACCTTTTATTTTTTTTTATAGTTTTATTCTTAGTTTCTCCCTTTAATTCAATTTCGTTTTCATCGTCTTCACTATTATTCGAATTTGCATATTCGCACTTGTTATTATTTTCATTATCAGTATTTGTTTGTATCCCATTTTTGTTGATTCCATCAAGTGCTATGCAGTGAGTTTGGCCGTCTTCCGAGTTTTGCATATTTGCAAGTTTTTCTTGATTATCTCGCGCTTCTATATCTGATTCGTGATCGTCGAATAATTTATTTAGGGGTTTGAGGCGCAGGGTTGGTACCTGAACTTCCACTTCTTCATCCAAGGTACTTATGACATTTAAATATGCTTTTCCTGCGATGTTTTCTACTATAGTGTCTCCTAGATAAATTCCGTGAGCTACTTTCAATCTCGGTATGTATTGCGACCCGTTTTCCTTCGGTCTCGCCAGCCGAAGGGGCGCTGCCGCAAATTCACTAAGTGACAGACGGTAGCTCGGAGATATCCGCGATAGACTTACTTTACGGTATCTACGGTAACAGACTCTTTACACTAGATGTTCCGTATGGGCGCCAGGTGCGATTACGCGCACCACGTTTCGTCAATTCAATACGCGAATATCTATAGCCCGAACGCAAGCTCAGGGCGTCGGTTACGATTGGTTGTGAGGAGAGTGGGAGAGGGAGCGCAGCGCAATCAACACAAAATTAAATAATAATTAACATTGTATTTCAGATAAGGGGTCGTAATATAAATATATATAGCGAAATCGAGCCGCCTTGCCGGCGACCGTCGCTCAAAACGCACGTTACCCTATTCGCAATCGCGCAGATACCGCATACTCTAACGCACGTTACCCTATTCGCAATCGCGCAGATACCGCATACTCTACTCGTGGAACGCGAATCACACACACACAAATCAGCCACGCATCTTATTCACACGAGTTAACCGCGAGTCTCATGCTCCCTTACGCGAGAGGCATGCCCGCGACAGGCGAATCGCCGCCACGCAAATTACCACACGCGCACTCCGACACACACACACAACTCGGCCGCCCCGCTTGCGGCGTACGCTAAATGACAATGAGTCCGGCCATTGACCGGTAGACACGAAACGACATTTGCCTAGCACCACCCTAACGGACGACACTTTACACGGTAACTATCGGCATACGCGACATGATGCCTACGACACACGCACGCGGTAAACTAACCGGTAAATGATTCCGAGAGATCGCGACGATACTTGTATGCACCGGCAATACAATATATCCGCGGGCCTCCCTTCGAGTACGCCCAATCACTCGCGCGCGCAATATCACACGGGGAGCGTTACCGCACCGCTCGCTCGTGGAATTTTCCCCCAAAGGCGCGACAATGATACGCGGTACTAATCGCGACTTTAACAAAACGCGAAATACCGGTAGTCCCGACACACTGAACGCGGTACGCTCATTACTACCTCGACGCGAGAAACATACACTCCGCGGTAATTAACGCAACACACGCGAGACAACGATAGTCTCAACACAATAGACGCGATACGGTAAACATGATCTCGACACAAAAACACGGAACGACTGTCGGCCGCGCAAGAGTTTTCGGGGAGGGCTTCACAATGTATTTTACAGGCACGATCTCGGCCGGGCTCGCGAGCACAAAGTTATTTCCGACAAAAGTCGGTATCAGCAAAAACGGTATTTTAATCGGTAAGCGTTACTACTAAATAGTCTAAGGCCGTGGCCGAGATCGAGCCAACGATAGTACGGTAGCACCGGAGTGGAGATCTTACAAGTTTTTCTGCCGTTGTCCTGCTGCCCAGCCGCTATGTTCCCTCGGGGCTGAGTTCGGGGATGGCTCCTCGGATAGCGCTCGCACGACAGTGAAGAGCGGCCGGCCCGGCGAGATCACGTTGGGCCCCCACGCATGCGCTCCCAGCCTGCGATGTATCGTCCCGCCGATCCGTCGCGCGCGCCGTGTTCGCTGCGCCGCTTCTGGTCCTTTCTGCCTGCCCGCGATCCTTTGAATCGGCTGCTATCATGTGTGGGCCCTTTTCAGCTTTAGCCCGGCTGGCCAGGCCGTGGCTATGCTGCTCGGCATCCTTGATATCATCGGGGAGGCGTCCGGGTCGCTCACCCGTGCTGCAGTCGCGGTGTCGCGCCCCTTCCTGTGTGACGGTACGGCCCGGGGTGTAACGTGCGAGGCATTCTGCGCGTCTCCGCGGCGGTAGGCCCCAGTGACTCGCCCGTCAACCAGCCACTCCGTTTAGCGTTCCCCCAAGTCCTCTTCTCTCCCTCGTTGCGACATACGTCGTTACACCGGTCCTCCGTCGATCATCCGCTCCGGCACCACCTGTCTCAACTATAAAGCTCGCTCGCAGATTAATAAACCGCGAATAACCCTCCCGTACTCCGGTCGAGGCGCCATCCCCGACCTTCCCCTCGGCCGAGCTACCGTCTGAGCGGTGGACGCGACATGTCACGTCACAGTATCCTATTTTTACTTCTGAATTTTCTATTCTTACGTAAAATAATGATTCGGTCCGTGGAGATGCTGTGATAGTTTCTGGTGAGAAGAAAGGCACGTTAATTCCTGATACATTCAAACATCCCTTAGCGTAATCTATTGCCGAGGAAGCCTGTTCAAAAAAATCGTTACTTAATATACCGGCTTGGGGAATTGGGAAATCATTAGACACTACATGGAAGGCTACTTGTTTCCCGAAAAGAAATAAAATAACTTTCCCGAGGGTGTAAACTGGGAATTTGTTTATCCCATTTAACTGTAAAATGTTAGTATAATCGACAGGTTTGCCCTTAGGTATGAAATTTTCTTTAATTAGGTTCGGCCCTGAACCTGTATCTAACATAAAAGTTACATGTGGAGCTGTTTTACTGAGATTTGCCTGAACGGTCGGCACGCGCCTGTGGTTATCGAGGTTTACTGTTACAGGTCGTATTTCCGACACGTTTTTATCTACTGGGTTTTTTGTGATGTGGATGGGTGTGAGATCCGCTCGGACCCCTGTTGTACACCCGACTTCGAGGGTCCGTTGGAGTTTCCCTGATTATTTGCTTGCCTGCGATTATTACTTGCAATGCGTAGCTCGCAATTTTCGAGGAGATGCCCTTCTTCTTTACAATAACGACAGAATAAAGAGTTTTTGGATGCTGCGTTTCGCTCTATTTTAGATCGGCAATCTTTGGCAAGGTGCCCGAAATTACTACAGATTTGGCAAGTAATTTTCGGCTTATTTTCTGTATTGCGTTGTTCGTTTTGTTTCTTCCAGCAATTACTAGCCGAATGTCCCGGTTTATCACACCATTGACAAATTATGGAAGGCTTATTCTGGTTATTGCTATTATTCATTCTACACATTTTAGCGCTATGCGCGGATTTAGAGCATAATTGACAAATAACGTTACTTTCTTGCACAATGTTAACGGATTGACGGGTTTGGGAATGTCGTGCCGGTACCGGGGGTTGAGCTCAGGGCCGGCACAGGGATTCGGGAATTCCGGGTTGGAGGAGTGATGCACACCACGGAGTGTTCAAATGAATATAACTCAGATATTTCCGCACAAATCTCTTTAATAAAAATGATTTACAATTGATAACGGTCTTTACTTCTTTGTTCAATTCCCGAGATTATTATAAGTTTAATAATTAGTAAAAGTGACCGCACGTATGTTACAAAATCTCTCGACAGACTGCCCGCTCGATCTTCCGAATCGGCAGTATTTATAAGGTCGGCACGACGTTCTGTTGCTAACTCGGGGCTCCCGAGTTAGCGTTGACTTAGCGCTCTGTGCTGACCTTCGCATCAGCGTTTTCGGCAGACTTGGAGTCGGACGCTCTGGGTTTCGGTGTCGGTTTGCATCGGATGATCGTCGTCCGATGCAACCGTCAGGTTTTTGGCGGATTTCATATTTCGACTTCCGTTGCTAGGTTCGGATTACTTATAGGCTACATAATTAATACTTATTGCGTTGTGCGCTCACAACATCCCTTCCCCCGCGGAAAAAGAAAAACTGAGGAACACGAAGTTTTTCGTTATAATCTCTGCGTGTATTTCTTTTTCCTGAGGGGTTACAATCTAAATTTTCTTATTTCTGATTTGTACGCTACGGTTTCATCCTTTAAATCTTTAATGGTTTCTTCTTTTCTTTATTATGTAAATGATTACAATTATAGTGCCTACTACGATTATAGTTATTGTCGCAGAGCCTACGGGATATACAATGTTCTTGTTTGCAAAAATACTTGGTTGGTTATTTTCCACTTCTTTTCTGATTTCATCTAAACTTAAACTTAATTTTATTAATTCCGACGGGTCTCCGATTATCGGTTCTAAGTTTAATTCTTTTTCGGACTCTAATTTGTTGTTTATAATTATACTCTTTTCTCTGGTATTAGTTATGTTGAATTCCGGCAAATACATTTGTACATATTTAGTATCAATATGGTTTTTTGTTTCTATAGTTATATCTGGTGTAGTTAATTTACAGTTATTTCGCAATGTTATTTTTTCCGTCCTTTCTATTTTAATTTTATTTTCTGGGAATTCGTTACATTGAATTATTATTTCTGATGTTTTCGGAGTGGAATATAACCATGTTTGAGGTTCGGTTAATGTTATCCAAAATGTTACATTTGATAGGATGTGACGTTGTCTACGGTTTTCTATATATCTAGGCGCTCTTACAAAAAGTTGCACCTCGCTTGGTGTTTTGATCGCATATAAATTTTGTATTTTCTCGTATACATTTATTTAGGTCACTTTCTTTTAATATCAAATAATTATGGTTTTCTCGATTTATTCCTACTAGGGTGTGTGAGGGTTCTAAAAGTGTAAATACATTATGGTTGTTGTGAATTGGAACGGGTGTAATTTTTATTATTTCATATACCGGATAGGCTACTATAGGGAACGCGAAAATAGTATATACGTTCGAATTTTTGTAATACGCGCTTACGCTTACATATTTTTCGTTAGTGTTCCAATTCTCTGTTTGGATTTTAAAAGGGAAGTGTAATCCTCCTGTTAAGTGTGAGGTTGCTTTTTGTAATTCTATGATTATATTTTCTATTGGCAGTACTCTTGTAAGCAAAATGTTATTTTTCGTATATGTTAGGTAGTCTGTAATGTCATTTATGTCTGTCGTGAGGTCAGATAGGATGGTGGTTATTATCAGCAGTTGTTCTTCTATTTCCTCTTGATGTATGAATTTGTCTTGCAATTTCCTCGTAACATTTGCTAGTAAATTTTCGTTATTTGAAAGTGTTTTCTCCAATTTTTCTATGTGGCCTATTGTTGAATTGATGATTTTTAGCTGGTTTTTTGCTGCGTGTTGTAATGTTTGTTGCTGATTATTTAGCATCTGTAATTGTTCGTTTATTATTTTTGAATCTTCTGCATCCATGGTGCCAAATAAAGTTTTGCTTATCTGACCGACAGCATCGACTAGGCCTCGTTTATTAACAGGTGATTTGTACATTATATTTAGATGTTCTAAAGTACGTGTCATCTTGTCGTTTTCCTTTTCAGTAATTTGGAGGGCCTTCTGACATGTATTTTTTATATTACCCAAAGCATGATTGCAGAGCTCTTCGGTTTGTTTTATGTATTTTTGCAGCTGTTGGTGTCTGATGCCTATTGCCGTTACGTCTATTCGCATCGCTAATTTCCACGTAGTTTTCGTTTGCTGCAGGTGTCCTATCTTTTCGAAGTAGATGCCTGGCTCGTTGATAAACGGCGTTATTTCATACGGTGGTACGGGCAGCGCTCCTGTTGTGAGGTATTGATAAAGAACGAGCATCCTGTAATCAGAAGGTGCACGCAGTTTCTTTTTTATCTCGTTCTCTTCTGATAATTTAATGATGGTCGTCTTAGATTCTGCTGTCTCGTAATTTTATTTATATTTTTTGTCTTGGCGAGTTTTATTCGCCTCAGTCTGAGCCTGTCGGTTGTGCCGTTTAGTATACCGTCTGACTCTTTAAAAAAAAATTATGCCTTCGACGGGATCGGAAGTACCAATGTGGTTTGAACACGATTTTGAGATAGAACTTGAGGTCGAGAAGCCTCAGTTAGCATTGTTCCCTTTGGAACCGATTCGTGCGTGGTTTATGCGGCATGAACTGGCACCGGGCGGTGGTTTCATCCTCCGTCGGCCTATTCGTGGTCCTGGTCGGGCTGTGCAGGAAATTCTCACAGCTCGACAAGCACGGGAAGAACGGCGACGTTTTGCGGCTATTATGCGGGGTCGGCGTTTTCCCATCGACGATGGTCGGGTGATGCGCCCCCCTCGCCTTGATGTACCAGTCGGGGTAGGACATGGACGTCCCATCCTCCGGGACTGAGGTAGGATTGTTTTTATTTTGGTTTTTATTATTTTTGGGAACGCTTTTATTTAATTTTCTTGGTATCTCTTTTCTTTTTTTTTTTTTGTTTTTAGTCTTCTATGAATGCTTTTAGACGGTTCGCGTGTACGCGTAACGTTTTACGTCCCTTTTTGATTTCGTAATTTACCTCATTAATTTTTCCCATTATTATGTACGGTCCGATCCACTGCGTTTCTAATTTCTTTGATCTTCCTCGCCGAACCGTTTCATCAAATAATAAAACTTGGTCTCCTACTTTAAACGTTTCTATTTTCGTCTTTTTGTCGTATTGATGCTTTGCTTTCAGTTTCTCTTCTTTTGTGTGTATTCTAGCTATTTCGTTAGTCGCGCGTATCCTTTCTCGAAGTTCTTGCGCGTAATTATCGTACGTATACGTTAGTTTTGGGGGCTTTGTTAAAGCTGTCGGTAAAATAGCTTGGTGACCGTACACTAACTCGAACGGTGTAAACCCTGTCGTGGTATGGGGGGTTGTATTGTATGTAAACATTGCGTAAGGCAGCCATTCATCCCAATCTGTTTGATCTTCATTTATATAATGTCTCAGATATTCGGCTAATGTGCGATGTGATCGCTCCAATGCTCCGTTGCTTTCTGGGTGATATGCTGTCGTTTGTATTTTTTCGATTTTTAATAATTTACATACGTTTTTAAACATTTCACTCGTAAAATTTGTGCCTTGATCCGTGAGTATTTTCTCCGGTATTCCGTGTTCCAACACGATTTTAATAATAAAAGCTTTTGCGACCGTGGCTGCTTCTTGATTTTCTATTGGAATTGCCTTACTGAATTTTGTTAAATTATCTTGAAATGTTAAAACGTATTTATTTCCGTTATTTGTAATAGTCAATGGTCCTACAATGTCGAGGGCGCATTTTTCGAACGGTCTCTGTGGAGTATCCGTAATTATTAAAGGCATTCTCGTTTTTCTGCCCAGTTTATTCTTCTGGCAGTATTCACATTTATTTATATACTCTTCGACATTCTTAGTAATTCCATTCCAATTGTGAATTAATCGGATTCGATTCAGAGTTCTTGTGACTCCCTGGTGCCCTCCCATAGGTGAGTCGTGATATTCGTGTAATATTTGCATCTTATCTTCTTCCGAGTATTCTCTCGGTGTTTCCTCTTGATGAACGTTGTAGACATGTGAGTCTTCCGCTATCGGGTTTCGGCTCAGTGCGTCAGCATTTGCATTCATTTTTCCTGCCTTATGAATGATCGTGTAATCGTATTCTTCCAGCTTGAGTCTCCATCTTATTAATCTCGAGCCGGGATCTTTTACGTTAAATAACCATATTAATGGTCTATGATCTGTGATTATTTTAAATTTCGTTCCATATACGTATGGTCGGAAATGCTTTACGGCCCATACGATAGCTAATAATTCCTTTTCCGTTGTATTATAATTTTGTTCCGCCTTGTTCAGTACTCTACTGGCGTAAGCTATCGGCCTATTTTGTCCTACTGTCCCTTGTGATAATACGGCTCCGATTGCATAGTCGGATGCGTCTGTAGTTACCAAGAACTCCTGGTTAAAATCTGGGTAATTTAATATAGGCGCAGTAGTAAGTTTTTCCTTTAGTGTTTTGAACGCCATTTGTTGCTCGGCTGTCCAAATAAATTTTTCTCCCTTTTTCAATAATTTTGTTAAGGGTTTTGCTATTTTAGAAAAGTTTTCAATAAATTTTCGGTAATATCCAGCGAATCCGAGAAAAGTCTGGACATCTTTTGCTCGTGTGGGCGTTTTACATTTTATCACTGCTTGTATATTGGCAGGGTCTGGTAGTATTCCGTTTTCCGAAATAATGTGCCCTAAATATAGTACCTCTTTACGTAAAAATTCGCACTTCTCGGGTTGAAGTTTTAAATGATATTTTCTGAATCGCTCTAAAACTTCAATTAGGCGCTTGTTGTGTTCGGCTAATGTTGCTCCGAAAACTACAACATCGTCGAGGTAAACGAGGCATTTGATACCTTCTAAACCCATTAATACCGCTATTATTGCGCGCTGAAAAGTCCTTGGCGCATTTTTGAGACCAAAAGGCATTCGGTTAAATTCGTAGTGTCCATTGGGTGTAGAAAATGCTGTCTTCTTTTTATCTATTTCGTGCATCGGTATCTGATGGTACCCGGATGCGAGATCTAAAGTTGAAAAATATTTTGCCCTTCCTAATTTGTCGTGTATTTCTGCAATGTTAGGCAATGGGAACGAGTCTCCTATTGTCAGGTCGTTGAGCTTTCTGAAATCGATGACAATTCGTAATTTTACTTTTCCTGAAACGTCAGGTTTTTTTGGTACTACTAATATTGGAGAATTCCACGGGCTTGTACTAGGGCGGATAATTCCATCTTCTAGCATCTTGTTAATTTGTCTATTTATTTTCTCCTTATGCTTCTCTGGTAAGCGATAAGGTCGGACGCTCACCGGCGCGCTATCTGCTCGCGTCGGGATCTCGTGTTTCACCGCCGGGGTACACGTTAGTTTATCGCTTTCTAAATGGAATACATCGTTAAAATCATTGCATATGTGCTCTAACGCTTTTCTTTCTTCATTATTTAAATGATCCATTCTTAATTTATTGCGTAATTTTTCGCGTCGCTCTGTAATGGATTTGCGTTCGTCAGTCGCGTGTAAGGTGAATACGTCGGCTGTGTCGTTCACCTCTTCTAGAGTTACACGCGGTGTGTATATCTCCACTGGCTTTTCGGTGACGTTTATTATGCTTATCGGGCAAACAAAATTTACAGGTTTTACCATGCAATGTCCAATGAAAATTCCTGGAATAGGTTGTTCACGTTCCACAATGCCTATTCTATTTTGGTCTACAATCGCTTGTACAATTGTTTCACTGCGGGGCGGTAATATTATCTTTTTATATGGTCGGAGCTTAAGATTTATTCCGCCGATTCTCAATACACTCTTTCCATGGAGACAGTCAGCTCGGTGCTGTTTGATAAAGTCGATTCCTAGTATTCCCTCATATTCCATCGGGAAATCGTCGTTTACCACGTACATTGTGTGGCGTATGAATTTCTTTCCCAAATTTATTGTGGCTTTTATTTTGCCAAGGGTATACAGCTGGTGTCCTGTTATCCCTGTCAGCGCGAGTTTCTTCTCACGCATTTGTGTATCGCCCTTCAGGTTACCTATTTTGATAAAGGTGAGGGTCGCTCCGGAATCGAGTAAAAAATTTATTTTTCCCGTCTTGGCTTCTTCCATCGGGAGTGTTACTAGGTCAAGGTTATAATTTTTATCAGTCTTACTCCTCACTTGAGTAATCTGATACTCGCTCACGGCTCGTGCGGCTCGTGCCTTATTCTTTCTCTGTCTCTTTTCTTCTTCACTGCTACTGCTGCTGCCGCTGCTGCTGCTATACGATATCTCGTCGTCCTTGTCTGACGCATGCTTTCTTGCTCTCGCTGCTGCATTTACCTGTGGCTTTTTATTTCCATCAGTTTTAGATTGGCGCGCCCTTTCTTTTTCGGGTCGGCCATTTAACAGCCAACATTCTTCCCGTTTATGCCCTACTTTTTTGCAGTAATTACAATACTTTTCTACGGTATGTATTCCGCTAGGTTTTTCGACTCTCGGGAGAGAATATCTGTTTGCATATCGGCTCGTACGGCATTCTTGTCCACTATGGCCAAGCTTTCCGCATTTATGGCACTTTACTCCGACGCTTCGAGTTTGTCGGGTTTGCTCCTGACCGTTTTTGCTTCGGTCGGTATTATATGTCGAGCGCTGAGGAGGTCCTTTTAATTTCTCCTCTGACGTGGCGCCCAAAATTGCCGCTGTAAGGTTAGCGTAATTTCGCGATCGCACGATAGTTTGTATGTCATCGCGGAGTCCTAGCTGGAAATTTTCTAGCGCTAGCTCCTGTATCGTATCTAATATCGCTTTTCTTTGCTCGAAAGTATGTCCACGGCCTTCGATCATTGATTGGTAAAGTTCCATAGATAATTTATCTACGCGGAGTCCGTATTCTCTCGCGCTTTTGCCTGGCTTTTGCCGGAGCATATTAAATTCTCGCTGAATATGCGTGGTGCTGCGCTTTGCTAAATAGCACATTTCTATTTCTTGCTTTAATTGAGCATAAGAACGTATGTCGCGCGTCTGGAAATCGTACATTGCCTTTCCCGTTAATTTTGTGCAAAGTATGGCTTTTAGTAGTGATTTTTCCTCTGCGGGATTAATTTCGCTCATCGCATTGGTGCTTGCGTTTAGAAATTTTTGGACCTGACTGCGTGAAGTTCCGTCGATTTCCGGAATCATATCGCGGGCTTCTTTCAATTTAATGTACGCATTCACGGGATCGTGTTGGTTTCTGACGTCTTCCAACGTTCGTCCGTAAGTTATGTCAAATGGACCGTGACTAGAAGCGCGTGGGACTCTGTGGTCGTCGCGTTCGTAATTCGCGGTCTCTAATCTCCGCATACGATCCTGCATTGATCGGATTTCTTCTAGTAGTTCACCAAGTACGGAATCCTGCATGCCTGGGCATTCTCGCGCAGATTCCGAGGCTCGATGTGGATTATTCGCGGGTGTCCGTTGGTTCACTGACCTTAAACGGTTTATTTCCGCGTCTACTTGCTCGGGCGATACCGGCATTTCGTTTGCGTCCTCGCGGGGTACATTCGCTTGAGCCGCTCTTCTTTGCTGACTCATTTTTCCGGCCGCGGGAATATAATTTTCTTCTTCCGGATCGAATACGCTACTGTCGTAAGACGTTAGAGAGAACTCTCCTCGTTCGGAATTACTGTTCTCTGTATTGGCCGATGTATCTGTACGTGCGTCACTTATTGTCGGGTGCAGTCTGAGTACGTCACTTTCGTCCGCGTTATTATTCGCGTTATTGTTCTCGCTAATATTATTGTTTTCGTTATTGGGGTTATCTCGAGGACCGTTATTATTTCTGGGTAAAAGACTATCGTCTAGGAAAGCAAATTCGCGCTTTAGTACGACGTTCGGGTGTAATTCTAATACCGGCGAATCTTCATCCGAGTAATCTAAACTACGTCGGACGCTTTCTGCAATGTCGCGAACGGCTTCCTCTACGATTCGTACGGGGCCTATAGGGCTGACTCTAGGTGTTCGGCGCACTGGCGCACTTTCGGCTCTATGTAACCACGACGGATTACGGGCGGGGCTATCTCGCGTTTCACCGTCCGACATCTACCGTAATATAAGCTCGATTTCGCTCGGCGGGACGTGTTTCCGTCCTTTGACATATATCGCTTTATAACGCTTTACAATACGCTTTACAATTTTTCAATTTCGACTTACATTAGTAGTCGCATGTTGCTTGTCGCTGCGCTGGTCGTTGACCGCTGCTTCGTTGCCTGGCTGCTTGGCTGGCGAGTCACCGTAGTGGTAGGTCGGCCCCTTCTCCGGTGTCGTTGATAACACTCGTTGGCTGCTACCGGGTGCTTCCTTCGCTCTGGATCTGGATTCGGTTGTTCCTCTTAGGGTTGCTTCACCGCTTTCTCACGATCCGCTCTTTTGCAGGCGAACACTCTCGATCTGGCCTCTCCTCCAAGATGACGGAATCCCACCGCTGCCACCAAATTGTCGTGCCGGTACCGGGGGTTGAGCTCAGGGCCGGCACAGGGATTCGGGAATTCCGGGTTGGAGGAGTGATGCACACCACGGAGTGTTCAAATGAATATAACTCAGATATTTCCGCACAAATCTCTTTAATAAAAATGATTTACAATTGATAACGGTCTTTACTTCTTTGTTCAATTCCCGAGATTATTATAAGTTTAATAATTAGTAAAAGTGACCGCACGTATGTTACAAAATCTTTCGACAGACTGCCCGCTCGATCTTCCGAATCGGCAGTATTTATAAGGTCGGCACGACGTTCTGTTGCTAACTCGGGGCTCCCGAGTTAGCGTTGACTTAGCGCTCTGTGCTGACCTTCGCATCAGCGTTTTCGGCAGACCTGGAGTCGGACGCTCTGGGTTCCGGTGTCGGTTTGCATCGGATGATCGTCGTCCGATGCAACCGTCAGGTTTTTGGCGGATTTCATATTTCGACTTCCGTTGCTAGGTTCGGATTACTTATAGGCTACATAATTAATACTTATTGCGTTGTGCGCTCACAACAGGAATTACGCAACCGGCATTTGTCGGCGCTATGTCCGCGTTTCTTGCAGATTTGGCATATTAAAATTTCGGTCCCTAACGGGCTTTTATTGTAAGGCTGTTGAGAGATTTGAGTTAATTTTCTGCAATTAGAGGCTAAATGTCCTTCCTTATAGCAAATCTGACATGTTTCTCGTGAACTGTTAACATTCGATAATCTTCCTGGACCTCTACCCTGCCCTTGTCGTAAATCTGTCATGTCGCGTAGCTCTCTCTCTATCCGCAGGGCGTCGGCTACGGTCGCTTGAACGTCAAAATTTCTCGCTACTCTTTGTTCTAATTCCGGCTTTAATCCTCTGATAAAACATTTGCACATATCTTTTTCTAAAGATGCTTTAATATTCTGACCGGGAAGGGCATTTCCTGAATTTTTATGCGCTTCCAATATCCGTTTTCCTAATATCTTTACTCGATTTGCGTATGTAACTACGTCTTCCTCGTTCCTTTGGTAAATACAACCCAGCTCTCCTTGCAACTGATAAATGTTTTTAGATGGGCCATAAATTTGTTCTAAGTATTTAGTTAATTGGGCTACAGTGTCGAAATCTTGGTCTTGTATAGTACGGCGCGCTTCACCTACAATTCGGGTTCTGATAATTTTTGTAAATTGAGACTCTGCCTCATCGGGCAGCATAGCTTTTGCTTCCTGACATCCTTCGATAAAATATGTAAAGGGAATATTTTGGCCGTCAAAGAAAGGAACGGCTTCAACCGCGTATTTCAAGGTGGCGAACGGGTTAGGGTGCGCCATTGTTTCTGTGATGTTTTTAGAATTTAACGAGGTATTATGTTCGATTAGATGTGTTAATAAAACTTTGTTCAAAGATTCGTACGAAGCAGGCTCAGGTGTACAGGCTAAATTTTCGGACTGATCTTCCGCAATTTCGGTAAGGTTCGGAGTGAAACTGATCTGTCTTGGAGTAGGTTTAGTGGATCCAGAGGGAGTGGAAGTATATAGTGCTAAGCTAGCTGGTTTAATTTTGCCTTGATTTTTAATAGCGTTTTTGTAAAGATTATCGACTTCAGCCTTGTCGGATTTAGACCTCGTACTCATACCTGTCTCGCAAAATCGCACAATTCATCCCGGACGAGCCCCCAAAATTTAAGTTCTGTTACGTCCAAACCCCGGGAGTTTCAATGAAAAGGAAAACTGGGAAGCAAAGGAAAGGCTACCCAGAGGGGACGGGGTAAGGAAGGACGTAAGAGAATACTTAAAGGTTATCTCGGGTCGCGCGAGTAAACGCGTGCCTCGAGTCGAACGCACTTTTCGGAAGGCTCCAGTCGAGGGTCAACGTCCGAAGGGACGCTATTACGCCTACTGCGAGCCGTGCGATCGTCGGTCCTGTTTCAGGTCAAGGATTATGCAATCCCTATTACCTGGGATCGGACCGTGTACGATTTTGCGAGCGGGAAGGTTGGTGACGAGGTGTTAGTTTAAATAATTAGACATTAATTTTTGAAATTAAAAACATTACAATTGTTTATTATAAATAATAAAAATCAGGTGAGACAGTTACATTTATGTGTATATAAAAAACATAAAAACAAAACGCAAATGGTACAGTTCATGTGTGGTGTGTGTATATGTGTATGGAGAATACGCGGGTGTTACATCGGAGTTCGGAGGTCATCGGACAGGATTACTGAGGGGATGGATCTACTTTGAATTTGACATCCTGCCCGGTTAGTACATTTTACGATTTAAAGAAAAAGAAAAAGAAAAGGATGTATGCCATGAGTGTGTGTGTGTGTGTTTGAAACGTTCTTACACTTGTATTCTTACGTTAATAAATTGATTCTAACATTAATAACTAATTAATTATTATATTTTAATGTATGAATCGAGATTAATCTATTGTAATAATTTCCGGAATGATCTCCACGCTCGAGGTGGAGAGCGCGAGAGAGGTTGATCTATTGGTGGAGGGGAATCGGGGTGTTTCGAAAAGAATCTCCACGCTCGAGGTAGAGAACGCGGGAGAAGGTGTTCTTTCGCGGTATTCGTCGCGTAAGTAAAAAGGGATGGGGGAGTGTGGGAGCTCCGGATAGGGGAACCGGTCAAGTTCCTCGGAAGGAACTGGAGAATAGGACGGTCCGGAACAGGGGGAGGAATCGGGGGTGTCGGGAAGGATTTGGTAAGCGAGAGAACGCGGGGGAAGGGAAAATTGTGGAAGATGGTGGCGGTTAAAATATTCTCGATGCGCCTGGAGGAGCTGTCGCTCAACGACGCGGGCTCGCCTGCTTCGTGCGTATCGTTTCTTAATTTTCAATGCTAAACCCTTGCGACCCCGGATAGTCACTAAAAATTATTATGTAAGGGGTGAGAAATTATTATTGTTTAATCAGTTTGGGAAGTTAAAAAGGAGAAAAAGGAAAATATTTAACATATATATATATATGCAAATAAAATATATACATATATATATATGTTTGTGAACCCCGAGGATCCGATTAAAAATCGCGAGTGAGATTGCGGACTTACTATTTGTTGGGCCCTTGAGCGGACGTAGGTAATAATGAAGTTGGTCGGCGCCGTTGGTCGCGACTCGCGGATCTCGGGCGTCGGGTGTGCTGAGGGTCGTTGGCAGGACCCTGGGTTGGCGGTAGACGCGCACAGAATTTACCAGAGGTACAGAATTTACTAAACTGATTCGCGACTAGACTGTCGGACTGACTGCGTGGCAGTTTAAAGAAACTGAGTCAAAATGTAAGAGCAATTACCAAGTGCAAAGTGTAAAGAGAGTTTAGGTACGCGGAGTCGCGGTTTTTATATGATTTGAAAGGGGCGGATTTAATCCGAGGATGATTAGGATTGGTGGAGTCTGGTTCCTATTTGTGACGTAGATTTCGGTTTTCCGCCTATCTCGTGGCGAGTTACCGAAATCTCGTTGCACAATTTTTAATTAGTGGTCATCTATTGGCGGATTCGTTATTAGAATTATATTTCCCCACTTTTTGGTGGTCCAAGCTAATACTGTTTTATCTTTATCGCTTACTGGGAAGCGTGGGTCAGAGTTCAAATCCGCGTTCTTAAACGGGTGACACGTGTGAACTCTTAGTTTTGATAAATTGAGGCAGGGTGACGACGCGACCTCATATTAGACGCGTGATTTGGAAAGCCTTCGCATGGCGTTTTAATTTATGGTGACCCATGCCTCCCGTTATCGCGCGTTTTAATTGAATTTTCGTTGCCCGCTATCGCAACTGAATTTCCGTTGCCCCGCTTCGTGGAATTATTGGGACCACTTGGATCACAACAAATACATTACTTGTTTAATTTATTGGGTTCGGGAAGTTTACTTTTAACTAGCAACGGCTTGCATCCGCTTGCCAATTGATAACCACTGTTTACGATTTTAATTCCACGAAAGGAAGAAATCACGTGGAGTCCACAGGACGTAACACAAATATATAAATGTTAATTTATTTTAATTAACTAATTCTTATTTTCTAAACGAGTTTAAACAAGACTATTATTTTTAAAATATATATTAACAGTACAGTGTTATTGCCATCCGTGAACGCATCAAAAGAAAGCACATGTTAGACCAAGGACAACCGAACATGAGACGTTTAAGACATTTAATTACATCGTAAATAAACTATTTACAATTACACTCTACCACACCATTCAAAAGCGAATATTACTTCGACCGTATGCTTTTGATGCCTTGCTTCCATTATTTTTGGGGTAGACATATGTGCAGCGTAATCGGCGAGACCGATCCGGATGTATCTTACTAGCCCTGCTGGTATGCTCATCTATTTTAAACGTCAGAATTTTATTACATTCTACAGGTTTACGTTTTACAGGTATTACATTTAGTTTCTCAAGGCGGAGCTGCCTGCGTCTTCGATCATCCACAGATATCGTTTCCCAGGTTTCAGAAACCCATGAAACCAACCGGAGGGATCGGTTGTCCAACATGCTGAATATAATATTTGAAATTTCCAAAGGTAATTGTTTGATGATATCAAAACTCTTTTGTATAGACACATCAAAATATGCAACAATTCTCCTAAAGGCTTCCATCGTTCGCGATCTGTAATCTCTAAGCAGCGAAAAATAAAGTGCTAAACCACCGCCGTTAGTGCCCTGAAAACGGCGGAATCTGACTGATCGTAAATTCGCAGGTACTGTCGTCCAAAACTCATCCTCTCCGCTCCGATTCAGAACTCCGAATCTTCGATCTCTGATATTCCTGCTTTCTCGATGCTGAATTTACACACCTTTTCCTCCTTCTTTTTGGTGGAGAGCAGCCGGCAAATCTGCGATAAGCGTCCAATCAGATGACGTCACGTGACGCCAACCCAAAACGTAGCCCCACACAGCCGATTAGAACGCGCAGCGGAAAACAATACATATTATTTCCGTCCAGTTGAGGTAACTCAAATTTATATAATAATTTTGCCAAGGAGAGTGAAAAGCTACTACCACTTAAGTTGTTTAACATCATACGCGTCCCTTTTACCTTTTATAAAAATGTAATTTTTGTGAAATTAATCTTGAAATCTCGAAATTCTGGTCCTTCGAATGTATTAATAAAATTGTTTCAGAAATTTGTACTAAATATTGGAATCTCTACTCGGCGTAGTAGCATTGTAACTTAATGATTTAATAGTAAAAATATTTGTACTCGCATTCAATGTTACAATGTAAACGATGGGAAAGAGTGAGAAAGGAACAGGTAGTGAGAAAAAAAGGAAAAGAATGGTTATAACATGTCACGTGCAAATATATAAATGTTAATTTATTTTAATTAACTAATTCTTATTTTCTAAACGAGTCTTAACGAGACTATTATTTTTAAAATATTTATTTACAGTACAGTGTTATTGCCACCCGTGAACGCATTAAAAGAAAGCACATGTTAGACCTAGGACAACCGTACATGAGACGTTTAAGACATTTAATTACATCGTAAATAAAATATTTACAATTATACTTGACCACACCATTCAAAAGCGAATATTACTTTGACCGTATGTTCTTGATGCCTTGCTTTCATTATTTTTGAGGTAGACATATATGCCGCGTAATCGGCGAGACCGATCCGGATGTATCTTAATAGACCAGCCGGTTTGTTCATCTATTTTGAACGTCAGATGTTTATTACATTTTACAGGTTTACGTTTTTCAGGTATTACATTTAGTTTCTCAAGGCGGAGCTGCCTGCGTCTTCGTTCATCCACAGATATCGTTTCCCAGGTTTCAGAAACCCTTGAAACCAACCGGAGGGATCGGTTGTTCAACATGCTGAATATAATATTTGAAATTTCCAAAGGTAATTGTTTGATAATATCAAAACTCTTTTGTATAGAGACATCAAAATATGCAACAATTCTCCTAAAGGCTTCCATCGTTCGCGATCTGTAATCTCTAAGCAGCGAAAAATAAAGAGCTAAACCACCGCCGTTAGCGCCCTGAAAACGGCGGAATCTGACTGATCGTAAATTCGCAGGTACTGACGTCCAAAACACATCCGCTCCGCTCCGATTCAGAACTCCGAATCTTCGATCTCTGATATTCCTGCTTTCTCGATGCTGAATTTACACACCTCTTCCTCCTTCTTATTGGTGGAGAGCAGCCGGCAAATCTGCGATAAGCGTCCAATCAGATGACGTCACGTGACGCCAACCCAAAACGTGGCCCCACACAGCCGATTAGAACGCGCAGCGGAAAACAATACATATTATTTCCGTCCAGTTGAGGTAACTCAAATTTATATAATAATCTTGCCAAGGAGAGTGAAAAGCTACTACCACTTAAGTTGTTTAACATCATACGCGTCCCTTTTACCTTTTTTAAAAATGTCATTTTTGTGAAATTAATCTTGAAATCCCGAAATCCTGGTTCTTCGAATGTACTAATAAAATTGTTTTAGAAATTTGTACTAAATATTGGAATCTCTACTCGGCGTAGTAGCATTGTAACTTAATGATTTAATAGTAAAAATATTTGTACTCGCATTCAATGTTACAATGTAAACGATGGGAAAGAGTGAGAAAGGAACAAGTAGTGAGAAAAAATGGAAAAGAATGGTTATAACATGTCACGTGCAAATATATAAATGTTAATTTATTTTAATTAACGAATTCTTATTTTTTAAACGAGTCTTAACGAGACTATTATTTTTAAAATATTTATTTACAGTACAGTGTTATTGCCACCCGGGAATGCATTAAAAGAAAGCACATGTTAGACCAAGGACAACCGTACATGAGACGTTTAAGACATTTAATTACATCGTAAATAAAATATTTACAATTATACTCGACCACACTATTCAAAAGCGAATATTACTTCGACCGTATGCTTTTGATGTTTTGCTTCCATTATTTTTGGGGTAGACATATGTGCAGCGTAATCGGCGGGACCGATCCGAATGTATCTTAATAGCCCTGCCGGTTTGTTCATCTATTTTGAACGTCAGAATTTTATTACATATAACAGGTTTACGTTTTACAGGTATTACATTTAGTTTCTCAAGGCGGAGCTGCCTGCGTCTTCGTTCATCCACAGATATCGTTTCCCAGGTTTCAGAAACCCTTGAAACCAACCGGAGGGATCGGTTGTCCAACATGCTGAATATAATATTTGAAATTTCCAAAGGTAATTGTTTGATGATATCAAAACTCTTTTGTATAGAGACATCAAAATATGCAACAATTCTCCAAAAGGCCTCCATCGTTCGCGATCTGTAATCTGTAAGCAGCGAAAAATAAAGAGCTAAACCACCGCCGTTAGCACCCTGAAAACGGCGGAATCTGACTGATCGTAAACTCACAGGTACTGTCGTCTAAAACACGCCCGCTCCGCTCCGAGTCAGAACTCCGAATCTTCGATCTCTGATATTCATGCTTTCTCGATGCTGACTTTACACACCTCTTCCTACTTCTTATTGGTGGAGAGCAGCTGGGAAATCTGCGAGAAGCGTCCAATCAGATGACGTCACGTGACGCCACCCAAAAACGTGGCCCCACACAGCCAGTTAGAACGCGCAGCGGAAAACAATACATATTATTTCGGTCCAGTTGAGGTAACTCAAATTTATATAATAATTTTGCCAAGGAGAGTGAAAAGCTACTACCACTTAAGTTTTTAACATCATACGCGTCCCTTTTACCTTTTTTAAAAAAGTAATTTTTTGTGCCATTAATCTTGAAATCTCGAAATCCTAGTCCTTCGAAAGTACTAATAAAATTGTTTTAGAAATTTGTACTAAATATTGGAATCTCTACTCGGCGTAGTAGCATTGTAACATATTGATTTAATAGTAAATATATTTGTACTCGCATTCAATGTTACGATGTAAGAGATGGGAAAAAGTGAGAAAGGAACAAGGAGTGAGAGAAAAAGGAAAAAAATAGTTATAACATGTCACGTGCAAATATATAAATGTTAATTCATTTTAATTAATTGATTCTTGTTTTCTAAACGAGTCTCAACAAGACTATTATTTTTAAAATATTTATTAACAGTACAGTGTTATTGCCATCCGTGAACGCATTAAAAGAAAGCACATGTTAGACCAAGGACAACCGTACATGAGACGTTTAAGACATTTAATTACATCGCAAATAAACTATTTACCATTATACTCTACCACACCATTCAAAAGCGAATATTACTTCGACCGTATGCTTTTGATGTTTTGCTTCCATTATTTTTGGGGTAGACATATGTGCAGCGTAATCGGCGGGACCGATCCGAATGTATCTTAATAGCCCTGCCGGTTTGTTCATCTATTTTGAACGTCAGAATTTTATTACATTTTACTGGTTTACGTTTTACAGGTATTACATTTAATTTCTCAAGGCGGAGCTGCCTGCGTCTTCGTTCATCCACAGATATCGTTTCCCAGGTTTCAGAAACCCTTGAAACCAACCGGAGGGATCGGTTGTCCAACATGCTGAATATAATATTTGAAATTTCCAAAGGTAATTGTTTGATGATATCAAAACTCTTTTGTATAAAGACATCAAAATATGCAACAATTCTCCAAAAGGCCTCCATCGTTCGCGATCTGTAATCTCTAAGCAGCGAAAAATAAAGAGCTAAACCACCGCCGTTAGCGCCCTGAAAGCGGCGGAATCTGACTGATCGTAAACTCACAGGTACTGTCGTCTAAAACACGCCCGCTCCGCTCCGAGTCAGAACTCCGAATCTTCGATCTCTGATATTCATGCTTTCTCGATGCTGACTTTACACACCTCTTCCTACTTCTTATTGGTGGAGAGCAGCTGGGAAATCTGCGAGAAGCGTCCAATCAGATGACGTCACGTGACGCCACCCAAAAACGTGGCCCCACACAGCCAATTAGAACGCGCAGCGGAAAACAATACATATTATTTCGGTCCACTTGAGGTAACTCAAATTTATATAATAATTTTGCCAAGGAGAGTGAAAAGCTACTACCACTTAAGTTTTTAACATCATACGCGTTCCTTTTACCTTTTTTAAAAAAGTAATTTTTTGTGCCATTAATCTTGAAATCTCGAAATCCTAGTCCTTCGAAAGTACTAATAAAATTGTTTTAGAAATTTGTACTAAATATTGGAATCTCTACTCGGCGTAGTAGCATTGTAACATATTGATTTAATAGTAAATATATTTGTATTCGCATTCAATGTTACGATGTAAGAGATGGGAAAAAGTGAGAAAGGAACAAGGAGTGAGAGAAAAAGGAAAAGAATAGTTATAACATGTCACGTGCAAATATATAAATGTTAATTCATTTTAATTAATTGATTCTTGTTTTCTAAACGAGTCTCAACAAGACTATTATTTTTAAAATATTTATTAACAGTACAGTGTTATTGCCATCCGTGAACGCATTAAAAGAAAGCACATGTTAGACCAAGGACAACCGTACATGAGACGTTTAAGACATTTAATTACATCGCAAATAAACTATTTACCATTATATTCTACCACACCATTCGAAAGCGAATATTACTTCGACCGTATGCTTTTGATGTTTTGCTTCCATTATTTTTGGGGTAGACATATGTGCAGCGTAATCGGCGGGACCGATCCGAATGTATCTTAATAGCCCTGCCGGTTTGTTCATCTATTTTGAACGTCAGAATTTTATTACATTTTACAGGTTTACGTTTTACAGGTATTACATTTAGTTTCTCAAGGCGGAGCTGCCTGCGTCTTCGTTCATCCACAGATATCGTTTCCCAGGTTTCAGAAACCCTTGAAACCAAAGGGAGGGATCGGTTGTCCAACATGCTGAATATAATATTTGAAATTTCCAAAGGTAATTGTTTGATGATATCAAAACTCTTTTGTATAAAGACATCAAAATATGCAACAATTCTCCAAAAGGCCTCCATCGTTCGCGATCTGTAATCTGTAAGCAGCGAAAAATAAAGAGCTAAACCACCGCCGTTAGCACCCTGAACACGGCGGAATCTGACTGATCGTAAACTCGCAGGTACTGTCGTCTAAAACCCGCCCGCTCCGCTCCGAGTCAGAACTCCGAATCTTCGATCTCTGATATTCCTGCTTTCTCGATGCTGACTTTACACACGTCTTCCTACGTCTTATTGGTGGAGAGCAGCCGGCAAATCTGCGAGAAGCGTCCAATCAGATGACGTCACGTGACGCCAACCCAAAACGTGGCCCCACACAGCCGATTAGAACGCGCAGCGGAAAACAATACATATTATTTCGGTCCAGTTGAGATAACTCAAATTTATATAATAATCTTGCCAAGGAGAGTGAAAAACTACTACCACTTAAGTTGTTTAACATCATACGCGTCCCTTTTACTTTTTAAAAAATGTAATTTTTGTGAAATTAATCTTGAAATCTCGAAATCCTTGTCCTTCGAAAGTACTAATAAAATTGTTTTAGAAATTTGTACTAAATATTGGAATCTCTACTCGGCGTAGTAGCAATGTAACTTATTGATTTAATAGTAAAAATATTTGTACTCGCATTCAATGTTACAATGTAAACGATGGGAAAGAGTGAAAAAGGAACGAGGAGTGAGAGAGAAAGGGAAGAGAATGGTTATAACATGTCATGTGCAAATATATAAATGGTAATTTAATTTAATTAACTAATTCTTATTTTCTAAACGAGACTCAACAAGACAATTATTTTTATAATATTTATTAACAGTACAGTGTTATTGCCATCCGTGAACGCATTAAAAGAAAGCACATGTTAGACCAAGGACAACCGTACATGAGACGTTTAAGACATTTAATTACATCGCAAATAAACTATTTACCATTATACTAAACCACACCATTCAAAAGCGAATATTATTTCGACCGTATGCTTTTGATGTTTTGCATCCATTATTTTTGGGGTATCCGAATGTATCTTAATAGCCCTGCCGGTTTGTTCATCTATTTTGAACGTCAGAATTTTATTACATTTTACAGGTTTACGTTTTACAGGTATTACATTTAGTTTCTCAAGGCGGAGCTGCCTGCGTCTTCGTTCATCCACAGATATCGTTTCCCAGGTTTCAGAAACCCTTGAAACCAACCGGAGGGATCGGTTGTCCAACATGCTGAATATAATATTTAAAATTTCCAAAGGTAATTGTTTAATGATATCAAAACTCTTTTGTATAGAGACATCAAAATATGCAACAATTCTCCTAAAGGCTTCCATCGTTCGCGATCTGTAATCTCTAAGCAGCGAAAAATAAAGTGCTAACCCACCGCCGTTAGCGCCCTGAAAACGGCGGAATCTGACTGATCGTAAACTCGCAGATACTGTCGTCCAAAACACATCCGCTCCGCTCCGAATCACAACTCCGAATCTTCGATGTCTGATATTCCTGCTTTCTCGATGCTGAATTTACACACCTCTTCCTCCTTCTTATTGGTGGAGAGCAGCCGGCAAATTTGCGATAAGCGTCCAATCAGATGACGTCACGTGACGCCACCCTAAAACGTGGCCCCACACAGCCAATTAGAACGCGCAGCGGAAAACAATACATATTATTTCGGTCCAGTTGAGGTAACTCAAATTTATATAATAATTTTGCCAAGGAAAGTGAAAAGCTACTACCACTTAAGTTGTTTAACATCATACGCGTCCCTTTTACCTTTTTTAAAAAGGTAATATTTGTGCCATTAATCTTGAAATCTCGAAATCCTGGTTGTTCAGGATTGACTAACAATGTATTTATTAATTTTTATTATATGTTCAAGATATATTATTATGTTATAGTCATAATTTATTAATGTAAACTCATGATTCTATTCTCGTTATGGAATATATCGAATCTCGAGTAATGTCTCGATATATCCCACGCGTTCCGAGGGGCGTGCGACGCGTTCGCAGAATTGTTTGCCAATAAGAGCGTCACGTCAATCCCTCCTTAAGAGACAAATATTTGGCTGATCGATAGCCGTCGTCGAAACAAACAGCAGATTAGTTCGATATTTGGAGCGAGCTCCTTGAACCGTACTTTTTCGTTGCTGAGTCGTTAAACCCGAACATTCTAGAACATTCGCGAGAATTTTCGAGAGTTGTCGCGAAACACATCGAGTGCGATTCCTATCTCTGATAGCGCGACCGCGATCAAGTGCCAAGCGAATGCATTCTCGTACTGCATTACCGTCGAGAGTTCCCGCCGAGAATTCATTGGAGAACGCGATAATCCAATCGCTCCGATTATTCTTCGAGAGCGCGCCTTGCTCCGATTATGCGAGTGCAAACGAACTTGCGTCCGACTAGTGCATCGATCGTTTTGCACAAAGACAATCCATAACGCATTTAAATAGACAATTATAAATTCAGCGATTATAATAAAGAAGTTGTTTATCGTTAACAAAGACACTCATTAATTCAAAGTGACCTTCGAACTAACGACTTTTGACATCTGTTCACGCTCCACTGTATCTCGCTCCAACGTCACTTCTCTCTCTCTCTCGCACTTTCCTCGTTCCCGTCGCTCTCACCTCTCGCTCTCTCTGAGCGATCCCGGCATCTCACGTTCGCCGCGACAAATCTCGCTCGCTCGCGAACACTGGTCCTTTGAAAGTCCTAATAAAATTGTTTTAGAAATTTGTACTAAATATTGGAATCTCTACTCGGCGTAGTAGCATTGTAACTTATTGATTTAATAGTAAAAATATTTGTACTCGCATTCAATGTTACAATGTAAGAGATGGGAAAGAGTGAGAAAGGAACAAGGAGTGAGAGAAAAAGGAAAAGAATGGTTATAACATGTAACGTGCAAATATATAAATGTTAATTCATTTTAATTAATTGATTCTTATTTTCTAAACAAGTCTCAACGAGACTATTATTTTTAAAATATTTATTAACAGTACAGTGTTATTGCCATCCGTAAACTTATCAAAAGAAAGTACATGTTAGACCAAGGACAACCGAACATGAAACGTTTAAGACATTTAATTACATCGTAAATAAACTATTTACAATTATACTTGACCACACCATTCAAAAGCGAATATTACTTCGACCGTATTCTTTTGATGCCTTGCTTCCATTATTTTTGGGGTAGACATATGTGTAGCGTAATCGGGGAGACCGATCCGGATGTATCTTAATAGCCCTGCCGGTTTGTTCATCTATTTTGAACGTCAGAATTTTATTACATTTTACAGGTTTACGTTTTACTGGTATTACATTTAGTTTCTCAAGGCGGAGCTGCCTGCGTCTTTGTTCAACCACAGATATCGTTTCCCAGGTTTCAGAAACCCTTGAAACCAACCGGAGGGATCGGTTGTCCAACATGCTGAATATAATATTTGAAATTTCCAAAGGTAATTGTTTGATGATATCAAAAGTCTTTTGTATAGAGACATCAAAATATGCAACAATTCTCCTAAAGGCTTCCATCGTTCGCGATTTGTAATCTCTAAGCAGCGAAAAATAAAAAGCTAAACCACCGCCGTTAAGGCCCTGAAAACGGCGGAATCTGACTGATCGTAAACTCGCAGGTACTGTCGTCCAGAACACGTCCGCTCCGCTCCGAGTCAGAACTCCGAATCTTCGATCTCTGATATTGCTTCTTTCTTGATGTTGACTTTACACACCTCTTCCTACTTCTTATTGGTGGAGAGCAGCCGGCAAATCTGCGAGAAGCGTCCAATCAGATGACGTCACGTGACGCCAACCCAAAACGTGGCCCCACACAGCCGATTAGAACGCGCAGCGGAAAACAATACATATTATTTTGGTCCAGTTGAGGTAACTCAAATTTATATAATAATCTTGCCAAGGAGAGTGAAAAACTACTACCACTTAAGTTGTTTAACATCATACGCGTCCCTTTTACCTTTTTAAAAATGTAAATTTTGTGAAATTAATCTTGAAATCTCGAAATCCTGGTCCTTTGAAAGTACTAATAAAATTGTTTTAGAAATTTGTACTAAATATTGGAATCTCTACTCGGCGTAGTAGCAATGTAACTTATTGATTTAATAGTAAAAATATTTGTACTCGCATTCAATGTTACAATGTAAACGATGGGAAAGAGTGAAAAAGGAACAAGGAGTGAGAGAGAAAGGGAAGAGAATGGTTATAACATGTCACGTGCAAATATATAAATGTTAATTTATTTTAATTAACTAATTCTTATTTTCTAAACAAAACTCAACAAGACAATTATTTTTATAATATTTATTAACAGTACATTTATTAACAGTATATTTATTAACAGCGTTATTGCCATCCGTGAACGCATTAAAAGAAAGCACATGTTAGACCAAGGACAACCGAACATGAGACGTTTAAGACATTTAATTACATCGTAAATAAACTATTTACAATTATACTCGACCACACCATTCAAAAGCGAATATTACTTCGACCGTATGCTTTTGATGCCTTGCTTCCATTATTTTTGGGGTAGACATATGTGCAGCGTAATCGGCGGGACCGATCCGAATGTATCTTAATAGCCCTGCCGGTTTGTTCATCTATTTTGAACGTCAGAATTTTATTACATTTTACAGGTTTACGTTTTACAGGTATTACATTTAGTTTCTCAAGGCGGAGCTGCCTGCGTCTTTGTTCATCCACAGATATCGTTTCCCAGGTTTCAGAAACCCTTGAAACCAACCGGAGGGATCGGTTGTCCAACATGCTGAATATAATATTTGAAATTTCCAAAGGTAATTGTTTGATGATATCAAAAGTCTTTTGTATAGAGACATCAAAATATGCAACAATTCTCCTAAAGGCTTCCATCGTTCGCGATTTGTAATCTCTAAGCAGCGAAAAATAAAAAGCTAAACCACCGCCGTTAAGGCCCTGAAAACGGCGGAATCTGAGTGATCGTAAACTCGCAGGTACTGTCGTCCAGAACACGTCCGCTCCGCTCCAAGTCAGAACTCCGAATCTTCGATCTCTGATATTGCTGCTTTCTCGATGTTGACTTTACACACCTCTTCCTACTTCTTATTGGTGGAGAGCAGCCGGCAAATCTGCGAGAAGCGTCCAATCAGATGACGTCACGTGACGCCACCCCAAAACGTGGCCCACACAGCCAATTAGAACGCGCAGCGGAAAACAATACATATTATTTCGGTCAAATTGAGGTAACTCAACTTTTTATAATAATCTTGCCAAGGAGAGTGAAAAGCTACTTCCACTTAAGTTGTTTAACATCATACGCGTCCCTTTTACTTTTTTTAAAAATGTAATTTTTGTGAAACAAATCTTGAAATCTCGAAATCCTGGTCCTTCGAAAGTACTAATAAAGTTGTTTTAGAAATTTGTACTAAATATTGGAATCTCTACTTGGCGTAGTAGCATTGTAACTTATTGATTTAATAGTAAAAATATTTGTACTCGCATTCAATGTTACAATGTAAGAGATGGGAAAAAGTGAGAAAGGAACAAGGAGTGAGAGAAAAAGGAAAAGAATGGTTATAACATGTCACGTGCAAATATATAAATGTTAATTCATTTTAATTAATTGATTCTTATTTTCTAAACAAGTCTCAACGAGACTATTATTTGGGTGATATTTTTTCGCAACATTTTTCTTTATTACCCTATATCCTTCTATACATATCCCGTCCTTTTTCGAATATACTAACGAGTGTTAGTGGACAATTAAATTAAATTTCAATTTAATTGCGTGAGAATAGGTACTCTTTCTAGCTTTAGTTGTGGCTACGTTTAAGTCCGTAAGTAACGGCGCGTGGTTTACTAGAGTGATGATTTGTACTTAAAAATTCACGAATTTATTGGACAACCAATATCCAGTCCCGACCGAATTTGGCGTTTCCTTTAATTATTTGATTATTATCATATATACGGTCGTACTTTAAAATTTGCTTATTGTTATATACGTCGCCGGAAAAAGACGTTCTTCCTCTGTTAAATAGTTTGTTGCGATAAATATCACCACATGCCTCAGTGGTCGAATAGGTGAGACGCCCGCCCGGAAAGCAGGGAGGTCCAGGTTCGAATCCTGGCTGGGGTGATATTTTTTCGCAACATTTTTCTTTATTACCCTATATCCTTCTATACATATCCCGTCCTTTTTCGAATATACTAACGAGTGTTAGTGGACAATTAAATTAAATTTCAATTTAATTGCGTGAAAATAGGTACTCTTTCTAGCTTTAGTTGTGGCTACGTTTAAGTCCGTAAGTAACGGCGCGTGGTTTACTAGAGTGATGATTTGTACTTAAAAATTCACGAATTTATTGGACAACCAATATCCAGTCCCGACCGAATTTGGCGTTTCCTTTAATTATTTGATTATTATCATATATACGGTCGTACTTTAAAATTTGCTTATTATAATATTTGAAATTTTCAAAGGTAATTGTTTGATGATATCAAAACTCTTTTGTATAGAGACATCAAAATATGCAACAATTCTCCTAAAGGCTTCCATCGTTCGCGATCTGTAATCTCTAAGCAGCGAAAAATAAAGAGATAAACCACCGCCGTTAGCGCCCTGAAACGGCGGAATCTGACTGATCAGATAAACTCGCAGGTACCGTCGTCCAAAACACGTCCGCTCCGCTCCGAGACAGAACTCCGAATCTTCGATCTCTGATATTCCTGCTTTCTCGATGCTGACTTTTTACACCTCTTCCTCCTTCTTGTTGGTGGAGAGCAGCCGGCAAATCTGCGATTAGCGTCCAATTAGATGACGTCACGTGACGCCAACCCAAAACGTGGCCCCACACAGCCAATTAGAACGCGCAGCGGAAAACAATACATATTATTTCGGTCCAGTTGAGGTAACTCAAATTTATATAATAATCATGCCAAGGAGAGTGAAAAGCTACTACCACTTAAGTTGTTTAACATCATACGCGTCCCTTTTACTTTTTTTAAAAATGTAATTTTTGTGAAACAAATCTTGAAATCTCGAAATCCTGGTCCTTCGAAAGTACTAATAAAGTTGTTTTAGAAATTTGTACTAAATATTGGAATCTCTACTTGGCGTAGTAGCATTGTAACTTATTGATTTAATAGTAAAAATATTTGTACTCGCATTCAATGTTACAATGTAAACGATGGGAAAAAGTGAGAAAGGAACAAGGAGTGAGAGAGAAGGGGAAGAGAATGGTTATAACATGTCACGTGCAAATATATAAATGTTAATTCATTTTAATTAATTAATTCTTATTTTCTAAACGAGTCTCAACGAGACTATTATTTTAAAGTACGACCGTATATATGATAATAATCAATAATTAAAAGAAACGCCAAATTCGGTCGGGACTGGATATTGGTTGTCCAATAAATTCGTGAATTTTTAAGTACAAATCATCACTCTAGTAAACCACGCGCCGTTACTTACGGACTTAAACGTAGCCACAACTAAAGCTAGAAAGAGTACCTATTCTCACTTTATTGGACAACCAATATCCAGTCCCGACCGAATTTGGCGTTTCCTTTAATTATTGATTATTATCATATATACGGTCGTACTTTAAAATTTGCTTATTGTTATATACGTCGCCGGAAAAAGACGTTCTTCCTCTGTTAAATAGGTTGTTGCGATAAATATCACCACATGCCTCAGTGGTCGAATAGGTGAGACGCCCGCCCGGAAAGCAGGGAAGTCCAGGTTCAAATCCTGGCTGGGGTGATATTTTTTCGCAACATTTTCTTTATTACCCTATATCCTTCTATACATATCCCGTCCTTTTTCGAATATACTAACGACCCTGCTAAAAATGTCCGATTGAAACCGATTGAAAAAAGTTCAATTTGTATGAATCCGGTTTCTTAATCCGGAATTCACGGATTTATAACGATTAAACCGATTAAAAACGATTAAAACGGATTCCTATCAAGGATGTAATTTCAATCAGTTTCTATCGGTCTGAATCGGTTTTAGTCAATCCGTTTCAATCGTTATAAATCTATAAATTCCGGATTAAGGAACCGATTCACACCGATTCATTTATTTCAATCGGTTTTTATCATTTTGAATTGGTCTTAGTCAATCCGTTTCAATCGCTATGATTTCGTGAACCCCGTTTAAATTAATGTGAATCCGTCTCTGCCGTTTTTAATAGTATTTATATATATTTTTCAATTTTTTTTAATTGGCTAAATAAAGTGCTAATTAATGAATCGTATTGAATTCGCTATTAAAATAAATAGATATAATGCGCGATCTAATAATCATGTTTAAATATACGAATGAAATTGGTCATCTATAATTAAATACATTAAATGGTATAATAAATTGCTTATAGATAACTCAAAATCTTTTTGATTGTCGAAAAACAAAATATATGTATTTGTATGAAAATGAAATAAATAATAAAAATATAAATTTTTTGAGCGACCTAACTGGCTAAACTTCTTTTTTATTAGTAACTCACAACGTTTCGGCCAACATCTGGCCCTTTTCAAGTGAGGGATTATAACAAATTATTGCCAGCATTCAACCGCATGTACGTCCTATAATAATATGGTATCCAAACTGCATCATGCTTTATAAAGCTAAAAATGTGATTACAGAGATGTATCATAAAAACATGTAACGTAGCGAAAAGGTTGACAAAGAATAACTTACATGTTTTATGCATTGAATAAAATAGAAGTGAAAGATACGACTTGTAAAAAATAGATGAAACCGAACATCTCGTCAATTACGTCCGAACGTTACAACTGTAAAGTCACAATAATAAAACTTAGCAAACACACCGATAAACCAATATAGCGGGTTCTTAAAATAACAAAACAACAGTCAAAAGTAAAATGTATAGATTAAGCAGCGTTAATAACACGGTCATAAACCACCGGTGAATTTTCGGTGTCTTTTTCAAGATTGACTGTGCAACTGCACTTCTTAATGAAAAACATCTCCGAGACCTCTCTTTTCTTAAAATGGCTTTCTTTATATAAAATCCTCGGATTATGCCACTTGAAATCATGGTTATATGTGAGACGATGTTTGGAAACCACAGAGTGCTTACTAACATGTTTCCTAATATCGCTTTGATGCTCTTTTAAGCGTATCTTTAGGTGCCTTTTAGTTTGTCCAATATAACATGAACTACAGTTAGCACAGTCAATCTTATATACGAGTTTGGTCTGTCTGAGATACGGTAGTCTATCCTTGCCTTTCCTAATAATACGGTCTAATTTTTTTGGGACAGTAAGAAGTGTCTTGAATTTGACACCTCTCATTGTCCGGCTGACATTTGCACTAAGGCCTCTAATATACGGAATGGTTACGAAATTTTTTAGACCCCGAGACATACCATCATCCGTCATCGTATCGCTGACCGGGTTATTACATTTCCGCAATTCACCAAGTTTAACATTAATAAATTTGCCGACAACATTCCTCGGAAAACAGTTATTCAACAGTATCTCCCTGACTGTTACAAACAATGTGTCTCGAGATAATCCATAACCATATCAGCGAAGATAGGAGATAAGGGAGATCCCATCGGGCTGCCGAAGATTAGATCATAAAATAATCCGTTAAAGCTAAAGCTAGTAGAACTTAGAATTAAATCAACAGCATATAAGAACTGAAGAAGACTGAGAGTCATTTTCTTAGATATGTAGTTACATCTATTTTTAATAGCTTTAAGGACTAACTCCTTTGGAATGTTAGTAAAAAGTGCTGTCACATCTAATGAGATGATTACTTCATCATCCTCAATTCCCACACCGTCGATCATTTCTACAAAAGACCAACTGCCCTGCTAAAAATGTCCTATTGAAACCGATTGAAAAATGTCTGTATGAATCCGGTTTCTTAATCCGGAATTCACGGGTTCATAACGATTAAACCGATTAAAAACGATTGAAACAGATTCGTATTCAACGATGTAATTTGAATCAGTTTCTATCGGTTTGAATCGATTTTAGTCAATCCGTTTCAATTGTTATAAATCCATGAATTCCGGATTAAGGAACCGGATTCACACCGCGGATTCATTTATTTTAATCGGTTTCTATCGTTTTGAATCGGTCTTATTGTTAGTCAATCCGTGATTGAGAATCTGTTAATCTGATTGACGGATAGCAAAATATATTATGCAGTTTTTTTTAAATAAGAATATTACATTACATATTAATTTTAAAAAAATATATTTCATTAATTATATTCAACGAAATAAATTTCTTTTTATAATTTTTGTAGTTTAGTTTCTAATCTAGCAATTTAAAAATCAATAGTAAATAGGGAAGACCGGGGACAAACGTAACATTTTTTACATTCACGTCAGCTATCAATTACCTTTTGGAGATGTAACAAAAAAGATTATACCTCAAGAAACTGCCATTATTGGTCTATTATTATACCTAGGTTTCAATCTCAAATCATAGGTATTTAAAGAGCTACAGTGACTTTCCGCAGGTGCGTCGATTGTTACTATTATCCTGAAGGCCTAGGACGAAAGTAACATAGTATGTGGATGAAAGTACCAGTTTTATTTTTGGGAAAATAAAATAAAAATGATTTTTTTTTCAATGTAAGATAATTTTTATTATAAAAAAAACTAAACAAATAATTTTTTAAAAAAACTTAAATACCCTAATCTTTAATGTAAGATAATTTTATGCGAATTATGCGTCGTCGTCGTTGTCGTCGTCGTCGTCGTCGTCGTCGTCGTTGGCGTCGTCGGAATCGTTGACGTGCACCGTACACACCAAATTTTCAGGTGGACGAAGTGTTACTATCGTCCACAGAGTGTCGTGTTACTTTTATCTTCAGACACGTTTTTTAGTGATAAAAACATTATAACCTAAAAACGACGCAAGACTTATCAAAATCACTTATAATAACTTATGAATACGTATTTCAGAAGAATGCACCGGCAAATTATTACATCGATATATACACTCTAACTAGGCATAGATACAAAGAAACTAAATCAAGAAATAGTTTTGCGAGTAATGCAAATACGCGAATTCCGCTGCTGCACGTGCAGCCAGCACGACCGTTCTGCGACGACTAGTTGAGAGGGAAGATCGGGGCACACGTGTCTTACTATATAATGCAAACTATTCAGCACGTCGTGTGGGCTAGCAAGAGGCTTGTTCATACATTCATAGCACTGCACTGTTACGTTTGTTCCCGGTTTCCCCTACCTAATGATATGCTGACTTGCATTTACTACTCGTAAAATACATTTGTACAATTTTAATGATTGGAGCTGATTTAATCCGATTTAAATGACTAATTTCATTACCTGATTGAAATGGATTAAGCGCAGATACATACGATTGAAACCGATTAAGTCGGATTTAGATGAATCCGGAAATATCACATTAAATCCGATTCCGGGGTGTTGTATTAAAATCTAACGATTGATGCGGATTCAATGCGATTCATGTGGTCACTTTATTCACCCGATTAAAATAGATTGGCATAAATTTGATTGAAACCGATTAAATCGTATTCAGATGAATCCGGAAATATCACATTAATTCCAATTCCGGTGTTGTATTAAAACTTAACGATTGATGCGGATTCAATACGATTCATGTAGTCACTTTATTCACCCGATTACAATGGATTGGCATAAATACGATTGAAAAGGATAGCGGCGGATTCAGATCAATCCGGAAATGCCGAATTGAAAACAATTCCGATTGATTTGGTATTAAAACTGATTTACTTCCAATCGGACATCCGTTTAACCGGATTGAAAACGTATTCATTCCGATTCAATTTTACCAAATTTAATGCGGAACCAATCGGATTCAATCGGTCATTTTTAGCAGAGGAGTGTTAGTGGACTATTAAATTAATTTTCAATTTAATTGCGTGAGAATAGGTACTCTTTCTAGCTTTAGTTGTGGCTACGTTTAAGTCCGTAAGTAACGGCGCGTGGTTTACTAAAGTGATGATTTGTACTTAAAAATTCACGAATTTATTGGACAACCAATATCCAGTCCCGACCGAATTTGGCGTTTCCTTTAATTAGAGACTATTATTTTTAAAATATTTATTAACAGTACAGTGTTATTGCCATCCGTGAACGCATTAAAAGAAAGCACATGTTAGACCAAGGACAACCGAACATGAAACGTTTAAGACATTTAATTACATCGTAAATAAACTATTTACAATTATACTCGACCACACCATTCAAAAGCGAATATTACTTCGACCGTATGCTTTTGATGCCTTGCTTCCATTATTTTTGGGGTAGACATATGTGCAGCGTAATCGGCGAAACCGATCCGGATGTATCTTAATAGCCCGGCCGGTTTGTTCATCTATTTTGAACGTCAGAATTTTATTACATTTTACAGGTTTACGTTTTACAGATATTACAATTAGTTTCTCAAGGCGGAGCAGCCTGCGTCTTCGCTCATCCACAGATACCGTTTCCCATGTTTCAGAAACCCTTGAAACCAACCGGAGGGATCGGTTGTCCAACATGCTGAATATAATATTTGAAATTTCCAAAGGTAATTGTTTGATGATATCAAAACTCTTTTGTAGAGAGACATCAAAATATGCAACAATTCTCCTAAAGGCTTCCATCGTTCGCGATCTGTAATCTCTAAGCAGCAAAAATAAAGAGCTAAACCACCGCCGTTAGCGCCCTGAAAACGGCGAAATCTGACTGATCATAACTCGCAGGTACTCTCGTCCAAAACACGTCCGCTCCGATCCGAGTCAGAACTCCGAATCTTCTATCACTGATATTCCTGCTCTCTCGATGCTGACTTTACACACCTCTTCCTACTTCTTATTGGTGGAGAACAGCCGGCAAATCTGCGAGAAGCGTCCAATCAGATGACGTCACGTGACGCCACCCAAAACGTGGCCCCACACAGCCAATTAGAACGCGCAGCGAAAAACAATATATATTATTTCGGTCCAGTTGAGGTAACTCAAATTTATATAATAATTTTGCCAAGGAGAGTGAAAAGCTACTACCACTTAAGTTATTTAACATCATACGCGTCCCTTTTACCTATTTTAAAAAGGTAACATTTGTGCCATCAATCTTGAAATCTCGAAATCCTGGTCCTTCGAAAGTACTAATAAAATTGTTTTAGAAATTTGTACTAAATATTGGAATCTCTACTCGGCGTAATAGCATTGTAACTTATTGATTTAATATTAAAAATATTTGTACTCGCATTCAATGTTACAATGTAAGAGATGGGAAAGAGTGAGAAAGGAACAAGGAGTGAGAGAAAAAGGAAAAGAATAGTTATAACATGTCACGTGCAAATATATAAATGTTAATTCATTTTAATTAATTGATTCTTGTTTTCTAAACGAGTCTCAACGAGACTATTATTTTTAAAATATTTATTAACAGTACAGTGTTATTGCCATCCGTGAACGCATTAAAAGAAAGCACATGTTAGACCAAGGACAACCGTACATGAGACGTTTAAGACATTTAATTACATCGCAAATAAACTATTTACAATTATACTCTACCACAACATTCAAAAGCGAATATTACTTCGACTGTATGCTTTTGATGCCTTGCTTCCTTTATTTTTGGGGTAGACATATTTGCAGCGTAATCGGGGAGACCGATCCGGATGTATCTTAATAGCCCGGCCGGTTCGTTCATCTATTTTGAACGTCAGAATTTTATTACATTTTACAGGTTTACGTTTTACAGATATTACATTTAGTTTCTCAAGGCGGAGCTGCCTGCGTCTTCGCTCATCCACAAATATCGTTTCCCATGTTTCAGAAACCCTTGAAACCAACCGGAGGGATTGGTTGTCCAACATGCTGAATATAATATTTGAAATTTCCAGAGGTTATTGTTTGATGATATCAAAACTCTTTTGTATAGAGACATCAAAATATGCAACAATTCTCCTAAAGGCTTCCATCGTTCGCGATCTGTAATCTCTAAGCAGCGAAGAATAAAAAGATAAACCACCGCCGTTAGCGCCCTGAAACGGCGGAATCTGACTGATCGTAAACTCGCAGGTACCGCCGTCCAAAACACGTCCGCTCTGCTCCGAGACAGAACTTCAAATTTTCGATCTCTGATATTCCTGCTTTCTCGATGCTGACTTTACACACCTCATCCTACTTCTTATTGGTAGAGAGCAGCTGGCAAATCTGCGAGAAGCGTCCAATCAGATGACGTCACGTGACGCCACCCCAAAACGTGGCCCACACAGCCAATTAGAACGCGCAGCGGAAAACAATACATATTATTTTGGTCAAGTTGAGGTAACTTAACTTTTTATTATAATTTTGTCAAGGAAAATGAAAAGCTCTTACCACTTAAGTTGTTTAATTTTATACGCGTCCCTTTTACCTTTTTTAAAAAGGTAATTTTTTGTGCCATTAATCTTGAAATTTCGAAATTCAGGTTCTTCGAAAGTACTAATAAAATTGTTTTAGAATTTTGTACTAAATATTGGAATCTCTACTCGGCGTAGTAGCATTGTAACTTATTGATTTAATAGTAAAAATATTTGTACTCGCATTCAATGTTACAATGTAAACGATGGGAAAGAGTGAGAAAGGAACAAGGAGTGAGAGAGAAAGGGAAGAGAATGGTTATAACATGTCACGTGCAAATATATAAATGTTAATTCATTTTAATTAATTAATTCTTATTTTCTAAACGAGTCTCAACGAGACTATTATTTTTAAAATATTTAT
>JASTWQ010000862.1:0-62661 GCA_035220615.1 Leptothorax acervorum
TTATAAACACATTTATTACGATTAAAATTTTATAAAAAGTAACATCAGCCATTGTTTATAGCAATAAATCGTTGATATATTGAACAGTCTTTTTGTTAAAGCAGAGAATAGTTGGTATAGAAAAGTATATATGTGTACATTTATATGTGTTAGCATAAATATAAAGTATTCTCTGCTTTAACCATAATTGTACAATTTATTAAAGAGAGTGACTGTGGCCCACCCACACAACAATTGATTTGGGTTATGAACGCGCCGTTCATAAAATGACTAAAATGAACTAGCCAGAATCTAAAACGGATGTAAAAATCATTGCGTTTAACGGTCGCTTGTTTATAGCGTTCTATAAAACGACTAAAATTCTTAGCCAGATTGTAAAACATTTCATTTGCAAGCGTGATTTGAGAATGTGGCCGCACTTTATAAAATGCCTAAACGTTTTATAAAACGGCGAACTTTGTAATATGGCTACGACTATATACCAAACCATACCGAACGATCGCCAAAAATTGCCTTAGCACTACCAATGAAATACGCTTCAAACACTCACAATCAGTGCTGCCAGTGCAAGCGAGTTTTTCTCAATGGAAGACGCTGTAAAAAACATAACATGTTAATTTTACTTCAATTTTTTATGGCATTATATTTGACCCTTTCCATTGCTTAGCTTTGTATAAAACTGCTTACCCATGATATGAGCAACTGTTTCATAAATATTCATTGATCCGCCAACCTTTGCTTTCTCAGCAACAACCATACTGCTTACGACAGGTCGGTCCTGTAGCAGGAATACTTCTAATGTATCCAAACAGGAAGATATTCGTTGTTGCAATGTACCTCCAATAACCAATTCCTTATTTTCTTCTTGCATATCTGCTACGAGTCCGACATCACCAACAGCACCCCATTGTATTGCTAAACCGTGTAATCCTTCTTCCATCCTTTTTTCACAGATCCTCTCCATTACAGAATTAGCCATGCCATAATTTGTCTGACCTGCGTTACCTCTTCCACATGAGACGGAGGAAAAAACGACAAAATGTTGAAGTTGTGGACAGATCGTTCTCGACAATTCGTCCATTTTCTTTGTCATCCATGCTTTCGACTTGAATGAATCCTCGAACGTTTGCGGTGATTGATTTTTGAATATACAATCTTTTAAAACAACTGCAAGATTAAATATAGCGTCCACTGGTGCTCTTTTCTCAGCAAATTTTAATATAGATTCACAATCTTCATGTTTTAAATTATCATCGACTGTAACGATCTGTACATCCACACCGTAAGATTGCCACAGTTTTACTCTCGATTGCTGATAACCGGTTCTAATCCCAGACCGTGATGTCAGTATTAGATTTCTTGCACCTCGAAGAGTCAACCAATTTGCTAGCTCTAAACCAAAACCACCTAGTCCACCCAAAATAACGTAGCATTTGTGTTCTAGACAATAATATTGTGGATGAGCGAGTAGTGGTGCATCCAAAGGCTCATTTTCTTCTCGAACCTTTATTATTATCTACGAATAAGCAGTTAAGATACAATCATTGCTGTAAATTTTAAATAACAAACATTTTATCTCTTATTTTATTATTGATATTGTTTTATTTTTTTATTTTTTATTTTACCATTAGTTTTTACCACATATGCATTTTATGATTTAATTTTACTATTACGAGGAATAACATTTATCTATATTTAAATAATTAAAGTAGGAGCAAAAAAAGCTATGTTTATGTATGTATATATTCTAGAACAATAATAAAAAGTAAATAAAAATTAATGTTATTTATTAATATAAATACACAGTTTCTTGATTAAATGTAATTTAACTAAACCCACATTTGTTAGTATCTTTGAAAGGAATGTTTCTAATTTGGCATGATAAAATGTTTTGTATTATAATTACATATTTCTGTATATTTACATTCTGTATAATTACATAATTTTGTATTGTATTGTATTGTTTTGTATTGTAATTATATTTTTCTGTATATATTAAGAAATAATCTTACCTTGCCAATATGTTTTCCAGCGGCCATATATCTAAAGGCAGTTTCTGTTTCTTTTCTTTCAAAAACTTTTCTACACAGCGGTTTAATAGCTCCATTTTCTAAACCTTCTGCTATTTTCTTCGACAACGTTATCTTTCGCTCTAAACTTGATGAATTTAATTTATCTAATAAAATACCGTAGAAACTAATGCCTTTAGAGAAAACAAATAAGTCTAATAAATTATTGGAAACCATATCAAATTTCCCAATTTCCAGAAAACGGCCACCATTTCCTAAACAACGGACAGATGCTTGCAATTTCTCTTCAACTAAAGAATTCAATACGATATCCACCCCACGACCTCCTGTACACTGCATAATCATTTGTTCAAAGCTTGTATCTCGAGAGTTTCCGATATGATCTTCTGGAATAGAGGGAAACGTTTCTCTCATAAACTGTCGTTTCTCGACAGTTCCAACTGTCGTAAACACTTCGCAACCTTCGTGAAGCGCAAGATGGATCGCAGCTTGACCAATGCCTCCAGTACCCGAATGGATCAATATTTTGTCTCCTTTTTTTATTTTACCCTTTATATACAAAGCATAGTAGCACGTGCTGTACACACACGGAACCGTTGCTGCTTCTTCCATTGTCCATTCGTCAGGTACATTCCAACTGAGGTATTCATCGGGCAGGAAAATGTTTGTCATGCCTCTAAACATAATAATTTAGGAAAAAATATTTATATTGCTTGCTTGTGTCTTTTAAAAGTTATGTTGTAATTATATTTATTATAATAGAATGCCTTGTCGTACAGTAGATTTTTGCGGTTCAATCTATTACGCTTAAAGTTTTTAGAATTTTGAAAATATTGTAGGTGCTACATCTTACCGGATTTACTCTAATCTTCTGATAATTTGTTAATTTTTTAAGGATCTCAAAAGACAACTATTTTTGCTATACCTTCATTTTTATTTGGTAACTTCTGCATATCTTTATAGCATCTACTATGCGGTAAGGCGTTATATCTTATATTTCACAAAGTGTATAAGTTTGAAATTTAGCAGTTCTTTTATTTTTTATTTTGTTTAAAGCATGTTTTTTACTTAAAATAAATATGATAAAATCAAGATTATATTAAATATTAAATCATTACTGCTAATAAATGTAAATTGTTCTTTTTTCTTTTTACTGAGTGATTTTACATATAGTGATAGAAACAGTCATTATTTTACCCGTATGAGCACATTCCCATTATTCTGCGTCCACGCGTATCAGACCCAACAAATTCCAAGCCAATGGGACTATCTAAATTATTACAATCGCGTTCAAATAATCCGATAGATTCGGCGGTGATTCTACCAGTAGCCAACATAATGTCTTTGAAATTGAGAGGCGCATAAATTACATTAACAAAGTTCTCATGCTTAATGTAGGAAGGCATTCTCTTCTGTACCCAGCAAAGAGTACCTAAATCTCCTTGTACCTGTTACAAAAAAACATAAATCATAACAATTTATAATAAACGATATAATTTATTGACGCACCATTTGTTTGACGTAAGCGCTCTGTACAAATTTTGGTTCCAACGATGGTATAGGAAAATGTCTGTAGGACCCCCAAACGTTACCAGAACGTATGACGTTGATAGGCAGGTTCAACTGCAATTGCTTTATATACATTGGTTCTTGTAAAGAAAAAGCAGGCGCTTTGTCATCTTGAATAAACACGCCTCTTATCATTTCACCTCCTGATTCCTTTCTCAAACAATTAATAAGACCGAGTAGCCCGCATTCGAAGTCTTTTTCCGAGACGAGTACTATATCCATATCTACACGAGTCTCATTTTGCACTGCACTTATGATTGATTTTAGTTCATCTACCCACGTAAACTCACAATTATTCACATATACAATCCGCTGGTTTCTCGCAATATTAAGCGTTTTTCTTAATAGTAAAAGCATCTTTCCATTTATTTGTTTCTCCAGTACAATATCCAATTCATATGTTTTCAGGCATGAATAATCGTTGATCGAACCTGATTCCTCCAAAGTCAATATAAAACCCTGCGGCATTAATAGAGACAGCAACTGTTTATATAATTTTGTGTTATTCTTTGTCAAAATATCGAAACAAATGACCATCAAACAATTCTCGTCTTTCGACAACTTAGTAATCTCCGTTGTAGAAACGTTGTTGGGCAAGGAAATATTTGGGAATTTGTCGTGGGTGGTCACAAGTCTGGTGTGATGTCGAATCTGCGGCAAATCATTTAAGATATCACTAACAAGTGGAGAATTTAAATCTTCTGGTGCCACTTTGTCATTATCATCAACAAATTCGATAATTTTAACATTTATCATATTGCAACATTCGAGTGCAATATGTACCGACATTCTTATTGCATCTTGTAACGACATAGATCCTAAATCACGATGAGCAACAAATTTGTATTCTTCACGAACGGCATTAATTACTTTCTGTCGGCGTGTTATAGGTACAGCCACAGTGCCACAAATTTCTATTCCTCCAGATATTATAGCGTCTAAAGACTTGTAGTGACGAACAGAGAATTCTGCAACGTAGCAAATAAAATTGATTTGTCAGGCAACTGGCCGAATTTTATATTACGTAATATACTTACGTCTTTCTTCAATTGGATAATCCTGAATTAGCTGTATGTGATATTTCGGATCGATTGTCAGCTTGCGAATTCTTGTTGGAACCAAAAGGCTTCTTGAATTGTGTCCTAAAATCATTATCTGTAACATATTGTCCATAAATGCCACCCAATTAGATGTCCATGCGATATGGCCGTTTGATCCCGTAACAGACGCGCTTTTTAATCCTCGAAATACGCCGGTGTACTGATAACCACGAAGCCTCAATTCCTTATAGATATCTTTTATATTCATTTCTTCTTCATCATTGACACATTCAGAAAGATTAACAGACATTTTTTCATTTTCAATATTGGTTGGAATTCGTACTGTTCCAGTAACAACAGTACTATCTCCTTCAATTATTTCGAATCTATTGCTACCTAATAGATATAGATATAAATTCTTTAAACATAATATGTTATGTTTATGTATATGTCGTTATTGCGATAAATATTACCACATGCCTCAGTGTTCGAGTTAGGACGACACCTGCACGGATTGCGGGAGGTTCCAGGTTCAGACCCTGGCTGAGGTAATACTTTTTGCAATAAATTCTAAATTCTAGATCACATCCTTTAACCAATCGTTGTCGAAATTAATAAATATTTTCTTGTTAATCAATATTGGCGGAATATAAACCATTACTTTCTGTTTATAACATGTTATATAATAAATTAAGTAAATGAGTAGGGGAGACCGCTGCGAAGACGTCGTCGGGGTGGAATCGTCAAATCAAATATTTCGAAACATGTATATTTTGCGAACTTGTCATTAACATTGTAAACGCTGCTTATGGTACCCATGTGACCGCTGGAGTTTCGGGAAATTACCTGCCGTGTTATGATTTTTACGAGGGCAAACGTGTTTTCGGAAGGTGAAAGTAGAATTTTCTGCGCATGGAAAATTTGTAATATCTACAATAATATTTGCTCTCCAAATCTTGAGGTACGTGATTCTAAAGAGCAATGCATGCTGAACACGAATCCAGTGGTTTTTTCATTATCGTTACTGTCTAATATTTTGTGAGCGACCAAACTTGAAACTTGTGTTCGGGGCAAAGCGGTCACGAAGCCACAGGGGACTTTTATAATATTGGCAAATTTTCTAATTTTATTATATTTTTTAAATACAATACATATAATTGGCCATGAAAGTCAAAAGCGGTACTTGGTGCGTATTTTTAATCATAAATGATTAAATTTTGAGATACAAGATCCGATATTTCGTAAGTTTCTAACATATTATATTTTTCAGTCCTTTTTACCCCTATTTTATATATATTTTTTAAATATTTGGTTGATTAGTTCTTGAGTTATAGAATCCTTACAAACATACAAAAACACAAAATGAAGAAACATTTTAACACTTTAATTAATAAATGTTTACATTTTTCTATTACCAAATAATTAATAAAATGTATCCTATCAGTTTTCATAATCGGAATTATGTATTTATGGAGTGACGACTCTGTCCCGGCATTTTTGAGATTTCAATTTTTCCACCGTTGTCGTTTTTGCTCTATACTGGTTAAACAAAGCGACGTAGACAAAAATTTCCTGTATAAATTTTGTAGCTAAAGGTTCACTCTTTACAACGGTATACCACATTTAACTAAATATATTTATTTTGTTGTTAAAAATCGGCACCAAAAAAAAACTGTCGACCTCGCCCCAGTCTCCCCTATACAGGGTGATTCAAAACTCTCGTTTGTGCTTAAAATGTCATATTCCTTACTTCATTTTGAGACGATTTTTACTTTACCAAAATTTTGTCCAAAGCTTAGTTTTTAAATTATTAAAAGAAATAGTCAGCAAATTACTAAACGAGCACGGAAGGTAGGCAGGGGCTGCTTGCTACACGCGATGGGTGAGAACGTGTACGCGTACACACACACACTCTCTCTCTCTCTTTCTCACTCACTCACTCACTCACTTACTCACTCACTCACTCATTCTTACCTTGTAGAAATTCGATGTCTTCATACTGCTGATGAATAATTGCTTCACGACCGTTGATGGCAATGAGACGTTCCCCTGTGCAAGAGACGCACCGAGTAATGAGTGAGAAGTTTCTTCTTTCACAAATTGTGTCACGTATCGACACGTTCACGGATTTATTCACGCACTTGACCGATTAGATTGACAAACAAATCTCACTATTAATGAATTAATTACTACCGATTAATCGTTCTACGACTAAGAATTACGAAATGTTCCACGTTTGAGAACGAAAAACGAGAAATAAAGCGCGAGCCGAGGTCCGGGGTTTTATTCTCAGCATTTCGAGATTCTTTACCCCCGGACTCTCCGAAAAATATGATAGACCGTTCGGATATCGTCACCAGAGAAAAAAAATTCTGTTCTAGTCTAATCGTCTCTTCCCTGTCCCGAGTGTTCACCTCGCGTACCCTTACATAAAGCATGCCCGAGATGACAGAGAAGAAACTCGACACGGCCAGAAAGAAGCGAAAGCTTTTCCTCCTTTTTTTTTACTGACTTTCGGTGTTTCCAAAAACCATGGAATTTATACCCGACGCTACCTTGAGCATTTGCATTTAGAAATTCAGAGGATTTATGACCCCTTTTCAACACGATTGAGTTTTATCCCATAGTTTCCGGAATTCGACTCCGAAAAACGATACACAAACGAAGAATACCTATAATTACGACATGCTGATGGCACTTGGCGAGTGTCACGGGCAGTATCACGTAACTGCAAGACGGTACGCCGAATTGTATCCAAATCGAGCAAGACATCCGTCGGCTTTCGTCATTCTTCGAGCAGCTCAAAAATTATACGAGACTGGCAATGTCCTTCTGAACATGCACGACACTGGGAGAGATCGCGAGGCGAGAAATTTGCGGGGCATGGACCAAGTTGTAAGTGCTTTTGAGCATAATCCTGAAACAAGTATTTGGAAAGATAAAATCCGCTCTTTTCAGAGCGACCAACACATTTCTACGTGGAACATCTCGTAATTCTCAGTCGTCGATTAATCGGTATAAGTGATTAATTCATTAATAGTGAGATTTGTTTGTCAATCTAATCGGTCAAGTGCGTGAATATTGAGTAAATCCGTGAACGTGTCAATACGTGATACAATTTGTGAAAGAAAAAACTTCTCATTTATTACTCGGTTTGTTTCTCGCACATGGGAACGTCTCATTGCCATCAACGGTCGTGAAGCAATTATTCATCAGCAGTATGAAGACATCGAATCTCTACAAGGTAGGAATGAGTGAGTGAGTGAGTAAGTGAGAAAGAGAGAGAGAGAGAGAGAGAGAGAGAGAGAGAGAGAGAGAGAGAGAGAGAGTGTGTGTGTGTGTGTGTGTGTACGCGTACCTACACGTTCTCACCCGTCGCGTGCAGCAAGCAGCTGATCGCAGCAAGCACCCACATAATACCCACGTCGGACGGTGAGTTGCGCCGCTTCTGCCTACCTTCCGTACTCGTTCCGTAATTTGCTAACTATTTCTTTTAATAATTTAAAAACTAAGTTTTGGACAAAATTTTAGTAAAGGAAAAATCGTATTTTTGTATATGGGGCAGGCTACCTTTCAAAATCAATTGTTTCGTAAAATGACAAAATTCTATTTTTGGTTTAATTATTCTCATCAGTATATTATTTTTCACACTTTAAATATAGCATACAAATATTGTATAAAAAAATGGCATAAATCTTAAAATCTAATACATAAGAAAATTAATTGTTTATGTAATAATATTACCTTCTTGGATCGAAAGAGTTAATTCAATCTCATTTTGTTGTGACAGTACTGTAGCACGAATAAAATTAACGTCTTCAAATACAATTGGTGTATTGGCATATTCTTGGTTCATTAACGATGCGATCATCTCCCAGATATAAAAGAGATACCCCATAGCAGGCAATAAATTTTTTTCATTAACGACATGGCCTGTTAAATACGCAAATTCTTCATCAGTTGTACTAATACTGACAACTGTTTCTCTTCTGTCAATTATCTTTTTGTCATTAAACCTTACTACAAAGTAGTCTTCTGAATGATCCCATCTGCAAACGTCATTAAAATTCATTTTATATAATTATTATATAATTTTCCTGTAAACGAATCAATTACCAAAATTAGTCAATTGATATAAAATTTAAGCACTAAATCTAAAATTTCATTCTTTACTCTTTGCAATAGATACAAAAGAATCAACATATGTACAGAAATAAATACATTTATCACTGTGAGAAGTAAGGTGATAGAATAACTTCAAAATACAGACGTGACTTAAAGATTAGATGATAAAGCCAATCAAGTTTGGGAAGATCATAATTTTAATTTAATATTACGTTGAACATGTTTTTTTTAAATTAATTTACTTAATGTTTCAAAAAGCACTCAACCCCCAAAAAAGCGGTACACTAAAAATGTAGGAAAAGTTTACCAAATTTCAAATGATCATAACTTGATAAATAATAAAGATAAAAATATTTTTAAAAATGTAAAATGAAGCTTCAAAGGTCCATTTTAAGAATATTTAAATGGCAATACTGCTCGGCCATTTTTTTCTAAGTGGCAAATGACAAAAAGAGAGCATGCAAAGTTTATAAATAAAGATCCGAGTTTGCGACGGTCCATGGCGTGAATCAGGTATCGCAGCCCAATGGGACAAAATGCACATAAAAGTATAGTGTTACCTTGAAATTGCTTTTTTACCGAGCTCGATGCGATAATTATTCGCTGAGTTATTCCAAATTTAATTTAAAAATCTGTTTCTTTTTTAATTTGCATTACTCAACGAATAATTATCGCATCGAGCTTGGTAAAAAAGCATTTTTAAGGTAACACTATATACTTTTATGTGCATTTTGTCCCATTGGGCTGCGATACATGATTCACGCCATGGACCGTCGCAAACTCGGTTCCTTTTATTTATCAACTTTGCATGCTCTCCCTTTGTCATTCGCCATTTTAAAAAAAATGGCCGAGCATTATTGCCATTCAAATATTCTTAAAGTGGACCTTTGAAGCTTTATTATACATTTATAAAAATATTTTTATCTTTATTATTTATCAAGTTAAGATCATTTATAATTTGGTAAATTTTCCTACATTTTTAGTGTACTGCCTTTTTTGGGGTTGAGTTTATGAATATCTATTTTTCGGCGATTTATCCATTTGTACATAAACGCAAAATATCCATACCTTATGAGAGGAGAAATTGTTGGGGTACCGCGGCTTACAGGAAATTCTACTGTCGGATAAGAATTTGCAATCTGTGGCTGCAAACCTGCATTATAGAGTTTTCCGATTGATTCTAAAAGCATTTCACCACTATAATCTGTGGTACGTTCATATAACGCTACATTTGTTACTGTAGAGCATAAATAATTGTTTAAAATCTGTTGAAGAATGTTCTGAGGCGGTATCTCTATCGTCACTGTATCACTTGGTATCAAACTTATTGCCTTTGTGAATAGTACCGGGGTGTCGTGCCGGTACCGGGGGTTGAGCTCAGGGCCGGCACAGGATTCGGGAATTCCGGGTTGGAGGAGCGAAGCACACCACGGAGTGTTTAAATGAATATAACTCAGATATTTCCGCACAAATATCTTTAATTAAAATGATTGACAAGTTATAACGGTCTTGATTTCTTTGTACAATTCCCGAGTTTATTCTAAGTTTAACAATTAGTAAAGGTGACCGCACGTATGTTACAAAATCTCTCGACAGACTGCCCGCTCGATCTTCCGAATCGGCGGTATTTATAAGGTCGGCACGACGTTCTGTTGCTAACTCGGGGGCTCCCGAGTTAGCGTTGACTTCTCGTCGTCAGCGCTCTGTGCTGACCTTCGCATCAGCGTTTTCGGTAGACCTGGAGTCGGCCGCTCTGGGTTCCGGTGTTGGTTTGCATCGGATGATCGTCGTCCGATGCAATCGTCAGGTTTTTTGGCGGATTTCATATTCGACTTCCGTTGCTAGGTTCGGATTAATTACTTATAGGTTACATAATTAATACTTATTGCGTTGTGCGCTCACAACAGGGGATAATAAATAATTTGTATAATATTTTAAACATAAAGGTAAAGACAAATTAGAATAGTGGTTAGCGGATGTTGTTAGCCATTTAGAGCTACCAAGCTTCTTTTGTGGTATTATCCGGTTCAAGTATTCTTTAAACTTAGCTTCAGCAGGTTCAATGTAACGACTATGAAAGGGTATACAACCGCAAAAAATTTCTTTTATAGAAATGTTATTAGCCTAAAACAATAAATAAATTTATAAATATTATTAATTAGTTGTTGTAACAAAACGGTTTAAAGAAACTAAGCAGAAAAACGATTATTTGTTTATAAGCATTAATATACCTGCAGTTTGGTGAGAAATGCTTTTATAGAATTTCTTGGTCCGCTCACGATAAAATTACAAGAATTATTGTAACAAGCTATGTCGATATCCGAAGGACACATAACCTTTAAGGTTTTAAGATCGAGATTAATTTCAGCCATGGAGCCATTAATTATTTTTGTATCATGAAGTGCTAAACCGATGAAATAGGCCGACAGAATTCTTTCTTCGGCCGTCAAACATCCATCGGCATATCCACAGATTAGTTCCCCAATGGAATGACCGATTATAAAGTCGGGGACGATACCAATAGATGTTAAAAGATCGACCAATCCAATCTGCAATAAATATAAAAGAAATATTATTCTATTTGTTAAAAAATAATTAGAATTATAAAATATAAAATTTAATCATCTTTGATATACAATATACATAAAATACACATTTATGAATTTTAAACAAAGAGTTCGTCTTCTTACTTGTAGTCCAATGAAACCCAATAATAAATTGACAATATTATTAAAAATATTTTTATTATCACTTGTTAAAATATCTGTTAGTAATATGCCACAAGATCTCAAAACGGTATCACATTTCTGGATTGCCTTGGCAAACACTGGGAATTTCATTAGAGCGCGACCTATTAAAATTTTAATAAAGTTTTTAAATTTTGATATACATGCAGATATGTATATGCATCCACAAAATTACACAAACACACACACATTCCATTTAGATTTTAAAGTCATCGGAAAGGATATGCAAGAAAAGAGTTTCTAATCTCTTGCCGTATTGTATATTTGTATTATAGTATTTATTTTGGACAGAATTCAATTTTAGTTATTAATTTTGGTAAATTTTATTCCTAATATGTAGTAAGCAATAAATAAAACTTTTATGCTGTATTATAAAAGTCTGAGAACATATTAAGAATATAAAGTAAAATCCTTTTCTTCGCCAGTGAATAATAATAATAAGAAAACTTTCTTTTCGACCAAAACTGGCAACATTTATTCATCAGTTAACACGACGTTTCGACTGAGATTCCAGTCCTTATCAAGTGTAAATGTATAAATACGCCTACGCAACACTTCATAGTCGCATGTATTGTTCCAGCAATAAAATTAAATCTACAAACTAAAATAGCGGTAACTAAATAGTATTAAATAAATTATCGAGACAAAAGACGGAGAACTTACGTGTTTTGTGAGACGGTTGACAATAAAATTGTACATATTCTTATAACGCGAGGTGACAAATTAAATTAATAAAAGCGCGTCTAGACCGAACAGCGACAGACAACGTAATGACGAATATAAACAATGACGACAACGAAAATCATAAAGAGTTTATTATTTTGTCATATATTTCGGAAAGGTTGTCGGTGTCCTTCTGTAGGTTAATCGAGTTATTCTCTTTTTTGATAAAGACCATTTCAGCGATTTCTCTTTTCTTAAAATGTTTCTCATTGTGTAGTATTTTGGGATTAGCCCAATCAAAATCGTGGTTAAAAGAAACTTTATGTTTGCTGACTACAGAGTGTTTATCAGGGTGTTTTTTAATGTCCGCTCTATGTTCATTAAGTCTAGTTTCTAGATTTCTTTTTGTTTGTCCGATATAACACGCGTCACAATTAGCGCAGTCAATCTTATATACTACTTCCGTTTTTCTGCTATTATCTAATATGTCTTTTCCTCTTTTAATGATCCGATCGAGCTTTTTTGGCACCGTGTATATAACGTCAAAACCTTTGCTTCTCAGAACACTACAAACGCCCTCGCTAAAATCTTTAATATATGGGATGGTAATCAGGTTCCTATCAATACGCACCTTGTTGTTGGCGTCGTTATATTTAATATCTTTTAATCTCCGTTTTATGTGTTGGTTAATAAAATCTGTCGGGTAACAATTATCAGAGAGAATTTCGTGAACAATCTTAATATTCGAGTCGTGGAAGCGTTTGTCAGCTAATAAAATTGCGCGGTTAACTAAATTATTTACGACACTGATTTTATAATTAAGAGGGTGGCTTGAGTGATAATTAATGTAGCGTCCTGAGAACGTGGGCTTCCTGTACCAATTAGTTAACAACCTTTCACCATCCCTAATGACCGTCGTGTCTAAAAAATTGATCGAGTTGTTGATTTCAGTTTCACATGTAAATTTTAATCTTGGATGGTAACTATTAAACACATTGAGTGTGTCATCCAACATATTGCGAGGTATTATTGCAAAGATATCATCCACATATCTCCCAAATATTGCTGTGCTAAGTCCTAAAATTTCAAGGCAATAGGTTTTAAGGTCGTCTAAAACCATGTCAGCAAGGATAGGAGACAGAGGGGAACCCATGGGGCTACCAAAAATTTGGTCATATATCTGGCCGAAAAACGGAAGTAGTATATAAGATTGACTGCGCTAATTGTGACGCGTGTTATATCGGACAAACAAAAAGAAATCTAGAAACTAGACTTAATGAACATAGAGCGGACATTAAAAAACACCCTGATAAACACTTTGTAGTCAGCAAACATAAAGTTTCTCTTAACCACGATTTTGATTGGGCTAATCCCAAAATACTACACAATGAGAAACATTTTAAGAAAAGAGAAATCGCTGAAATGGTCTTTATCAAAAAAGAGAATAACTCGATTAACCTACAGAAGGACACCGACAACCTTTCCGAAATATATGACAAAATAATAAACTCTTTATGATTTTCGTTGTCGTCATTGTTTATATTCGTCATTACGTTGTCTGTCGCTGTTCGGTCTAGACGCGCTTTTATTAATTTAATTTGTCACCTCGCGTTATAAGAATATGTACAATTTTATTGTCAACCGTCTCACAAAACACGTAAGTTCTCCGTCTTTTGTCTCGATAATTTATTTAATACTATTTAGTTACCGCTATTTTAGTTTGTAGATTTAATTTTATTGCTGGAACAATACATTCGACTATGAAGTGTTGCGTAGGCGTATTTATACATTTACACTTGATAAGAACTGGAATCTCAGTCGAAACGTCGTGTTAACTGATGAATAAATGTTGCCAGTTTTGGTCGAAAAAAAGTTTTCTTATTAATATTAAGAACATGATAAAATCGATTATGATTGTAATGCTTTACTCCATAATTGTAAAAGATTATGAATTTTTATGTTGTATATGTATTATCCTATAACTTAAAAATTATTGGATGTTGTGTATGTTTAAAGTATTGTATTTTAATAATATATTTACTTACTCATCCCAAACCATTGAGACCCTAGTCCAGAGAATATAAAACAAATCGGTCTTTTTATATATGGAGAATGTTCTATTTTACTAATTGTGTTATGAGATATTTTAGACCCAGTTATCATGTACCCTCTATAAAAGTGGTTTTCTATATTATTTTTATGAATATGATGTAGCAGAGATATAAACTCTGCATCTATTGGTCGTTTTCGCACCTGCTTTCGGTAACCAAAATGTACATTCTATAGTTCTTGCAATAATTTTACACTGAAAATATGATAATATTATTTTGCGAAAAGCGTTTTGCTAATAATACATTATTATTATTTAATATATTTAAGAAAGCACTTTAACTTTTTGTTTTTGTGTAAATTAAAAATAATTTTGAAAGCAATTACATATATGTAAAAATGTCTTTTTAGAAAATATTTAAATACATGCGTATGTATTTAAATGTGTGTAATATTTTTTATACTTGTATAATAATAAGAAAATAATGCCATAGATTTGATACCATATTTCTGAAATAATAAATGAAATAGGCTATTCCAATATTTCCATATATTTGCTTACGTCATCGAGAATGATTTTAACTGCTTCCTCTATACGTCCAGATACGGCTACAAGCCTAGGTAAGTCATCATTCGGAGCTCCATTGTTGATTTTTTGTTTTGGATTTGATTTTAATAATATGTGGCAATTAGCCCCTCCAAATCCAAAGGAATTAACACCTACATAACCACCCTCCCATTCCGTTGGTTCAGTAACAATCTTTATTCTGCCTTCAATAATAGCAGTCAATTCTTTTCGTGGGCGCTTGAAATGTATGGTAGGAGTAATTATACCAGTTTCCATCGCTAATAATACCTTTAAGAAATCATATTTTTTTGCTAGCAGTAATTATAATTAGTAATCATTATACAATGTATGTATTATAATTATAAGAATACAGAGAAATGTGGGAGAGAATTGCTGTAATCACACTTTAAGCAAAGTCAATGTTAAATCATTTAATTGCAAATATACCTTTGCAATTTGGCAAAGGCCACTGGCGGCTTCTGAATGTCCAAGATTCGATTTTACCGATCCCATTAATAAAGGAGTGTTTCTTTTAGCGCATAAGGCCTGGTCAATAGACGCAACTTCAACAGGATCACCGGCAAGAGTACCAGTTGTATGAGCCTCTACGTAAGATAACTCATCGGGTGAAATTTCACATTCCTCATAAAATTTGTCCAACAATATTTTTTGCTTCTCGAGCGATGGAAAAGTAACACCTTCTTCTTTAAAACCATCGCAATTTGTTTTACCGTATACAAGAGTCGCATATACTCTTCTTGCATTTTTTGCCTTCTGCAAATATATTACTGCAGCCGTATCGCTGCGCATATATCCGGTGCCTTCCTCGTCATAGGGTTTACAATAACCATCAGCAGATATAACCCCTAGAACGAAATTGATTATTATTATTAAATAGAATTCTTTAAGCTTCAATTTAATTGCTAAACGAAAAATAGAAAGGAAGCATTAGGATTTATTGAACATTACAAACAAAGAGTACGTTTGTTGTACAGAGCACGTGGTTGGTTAAATAGCTAGAAACGTAAAATTATAACACAACCTAATATTAAAAGTATATTTTACACATAACAAGAGTTTGGTAATTTTGCGGGAGACAGTACGAAAAGAAATCTGTGCTAATGTATCCGAATAAAATGTACGTATAATTGTTCTGGATATTAATTTCCATAATTTAACAAATGCGCTTTTAATAAAAGAATATAAATAAAATTTTGCCTGGAATGTTAACATTGCTAATACTTCTCCTAATATCGATTTCAGTTTTAATTAATACTGTTTAATGTTCATCTTATTATACGTCCTAGATATATGTTAGATATAATATGAATAGAATTGTGTGACGTATACTTGCGAGACAGGGTCTGTACAACATTATTCCATAAAGGTACTCTCAGATAAGAAAATAATCATTAAACAAACATTTTCTTGTTAAATATATAGCTCGAGAAATAAAAGAAAATACCTATATCGTATTAATATAACAAGTACACGACATAATATATGTGATTATTATTGGTTACCAAAATAAAAAAAAATTAGCAATTTGCGTAAAGATGGAAATAAATAAGATATAAACAAACATATCCATATTTTTTATGACGCAACGTGCAATATATAATAAAATATAATAAATACATACCTAGACTATAAAAATGGAATTGTACATAAGGATGTAAGCATAGATTAGCGGAAGCGACAATGGCCGCGTCGCACTCTCCAGACCGAATCTGCTCGTAAGCTTTCACTATAGCATAGCTACTTGAACTACATGCAGTATCAATATTATGCGATTGTCCAGTAACGCCGAGCCAGTAAGAAATTTGGTTTGCCATGAGGGAAACGAAGTTGCAGCATCCAATCTTAGATAATCCAGCAAGCTAATTACAATACATGCTTCTGAATATATTTAAAGTAATGTACAAATAATAAATTGAATAATTATTTTTTAAACTGTTTAAAACTATAATTTTCTATTTTTTTTGTATTTGCAACAAGAATTTTACAAATAGTTATCATTTTATTTCTTACATAAATTTATATTAATTATGCTGTAAGTATATATAAATTAAGTATATCACACCTGAGGTCTATAACAAAAATACGATTGAGTCTCAGACGCAGAAATGGCTGTAAAAACACTCGTTTTTGTTCCCGATAATTCTTTTGGGTTTAAACCCGCATCGATAATTGCTTCGTAAGTATGCTCGAGTAACATTCTAGTCATAGGATCCATTATATTAGCTTCCGTAGCGGGTATATTGAAAAATTCTGAATCAAATTTCTCTATATTGTTAATTTTACCGATTCGATGGGGCATATTATATGCTATATAAGAAATAAATATATATATATTAACAAGTAACAAATAAAAAAGGGCTTTAAGGCGCACAGTATTTATAGTTGGATCTTATATTTAAGATCGTCTTAAATCTGGTCAAAGGCAGTCTTAAGACTCCATCCAGCCAATGAAATGATTGTATTAGCATCTTAAGACATTACTTAAGACGGTCTTGAAATAAGATCCAACTATGAATACCGGCCCAAGAGTACGCGGTTGACAGTGCATAAGTTATACTATGTAACACAGTTTTCTCTATACTAATATTATTTTTAAAAAATATTGGATTAGATATTGCAAAATCTTTAATTACGATATATATAAAATATAAATATTTTTTCTAATAAGTTTTCAAAGTATATTTTAATGTCAAAAGAAAAAATTATTACAATTATTCCAGCGTCCATGATCGCTCGAACCAAGATCCGCCTTGTTGAAAAGATTTTCTTGAAACTCTTTTAAATTGTCGCTATTAGGAAATCGGCCAGCAATACCAGAGATAACAATTTCTTCTTCAGCATCGACGCTGTTATACGAGTTCGATCGATTCATGATATCTTTATTTTTTTTTAAACAGACAAATTCAACAACGAAATGCAAAATTATTTATTTTTTTTAAAAAACAGATATAAATGTATTATCGCAGAAATGTTGCTGGCAAAAATATGCCTTGCGGATGTCATGATTTTGCTTCGCTTGGACCTGCTTATATTCGCTCTCAACTGAAACTTACTTACGAGTTAATCTTCACAGCATGGAAAGATGCGCTACCCTGTATCTTTCTTAAAATATCTCAGAAAATTCTTAACAAAAGAGTTGCATTATAGTGTTTTGAAAACGTCTCGACAAGGGCTACAAGAATATGCAATAAAAACTATTTTTTATTTAACACCCAATGGTGTTTTATTTAAAAAATTTAAGGTGCTTTTGATCTAAATTGTTTATATAGAAGCAGCTATTTTTATTGTATATTCTTATAGCCCTTGTCACGATGTTTTTAAAACACTATAATAAAGTTCTCTTTTGTTAAGAATTTACTGAAATATTTCAAATTTTGTCATGGTATTTTTAATATAACATATAAAATATCTTGTAAAGTATTCACTTTTCGATGACTTTACCTTAATACTTTTATACATAGAATAATCAAATAAATCGAATAATAATATTAATTTTTACATTTGCAGTTTTTCAAAATTAAGTTTGCCCACCAAATGTAAATTTTTTAAAATAAATTTGTCTGTTTTTTTTACATCATTTGATTCCTTTCATTATTCTACGTATAAAAGTATCAAAGTACGAAAAGTAAATACTTTACGAGATATTTCATACTTTACAATTAAAAATATCATGAAAAAATTTGAAATATCTCACAAGGGAAGGGCCCGATGTGTTGTCGCTGAGATCTAAATATAATAGAGGAAAGTCCCCTATTATGAGATAGGTTCCTAATATGAGATAACAGGGTTTCTTTTAAACTATTAGGTCCTATCTGGGCCTATTAGTTTAAAAGAAACCCTGTTATCTCATACTAGGAACCTATCTCATAATAGGGGAATTTCCTCTATTATTATATTTGGTTTAAGGATGATAAATAAAGGTGCCTAGCAAAATTTTAGCTGCTATGACCCACAGATGTGGACGGCCCGGTAAAAAATTTTTTATATATTGTAAAAATATATAAAAACGTATATAAATATATATATTGTACTTATTTTTAGATTCTTCTTTTTATTCTTTTTCCTGTAGATAATATATACGAACAGAGATTATAGAAGAGGAAAAAACATGTATGAACATGTATGGACGTATTTGATATATAATTATATATATTTATATGTTTTTATATATTTTTATATAAAAAATTTTTTACCAGGGGAAAGGAGAGTACAGGGGAGCTAACGTTACACATTTTGGTTTACTAACAAGCCGTATAAAGGAGAAGTAGATAAAATATTACCTTTATCTGGTTAACACAATGTTATAATATATGTCATTCTAATATGGGGCATTCCACGCCAAATCGGAAGGTTTAAAAAATTTTTGTTTTTGATTTTCTTAATTTTTTGGTATTTTTTAGTACCCCTCAAAAGAGGCTTCCTGGTCAATTTTGAGATTTTTTTGATCACTGATTCAAAAAATATCGAATTTTCAAAAAGACCGCTCTTTTTTTGGTTTTTTGCTCATAACTTTCTTAATAATGGTCGAAATTCAATTCTTTTTTTTTCAAAATTTTCGTCTTTAGATGGCCTTTACAGAAAGAAATACAAAGAAAATGTTTAAAGTGTTTTTAATTAAGATTTTTGAATTTTAAGTTTTCAATCGTGTTTTTAAAACTGTGTGTATCCTTCGATTTTCTTGAAGATTTTCTATTTTAAACTTCTATCCATCCTGCAACTTTTAAGCCCGGTCCGGTAGTGGGCCTTCCATAATTACTATTTTTTTTCGATTTTTAAAAATTAAAAAAATTTTTTTTTCGCTATAAATTATTATCAGTACCGATTTTTGACACTGTATATTTTTTTTTTATTTATTATAAATTGATTTCGATATTTTTTTGTTCTGAGTAGGGATTTAAAAGCAGTAAGTAAAAGTTAATTTTATTTATGAGCAATTATAACAAACGTTTTTATTTATTTTCTTGTTCTTTTAAAAATTTTACATAAACGATTGTTTTGTGAACTAAAGTACTCCTTAGTTAATATAGCTCCGTTTCACCTGAAATAGACTATTTAGAAGCAAAAGAAAGATTAGATTTGCGATACAATACAGCTAAGACCATTACAGGAACTCAAAAATTTCATACAATTATTCCAAAAAGCGACGGAGCTATATTAACTAAGGAGTACTCTAGTTCACAAAACAATCGTTTATGTAAAATTTTTAAAAGAACACAAAAGTAAATAAAAAAGTTTGTTATAATTGCTCATAAATAGAATTAACTTTTACTTACTGCTTTTAAATCCCTACTCAAAACAAAAAAATATCGAAATCAATTTATAATAAGTAAAAAAAAAAGTATACAGTGTCAAAAATTGGTACTGATAATAATTTATAGCAAAAAAAAATTTTTTTAATTTTTAAAAATAAAAAAAAAATAGTAATTATGGAAGGCCCACTACCGGACCGGGCTTAAAAGTTGCAAGATGGATAGAAGTTTAAAATAGAAAATTTTCAAGAAAATCGAAAGATACACACAGTTTTAAAAACACGATTGAAAACTTAAAATTCAAAAATCTCGATTAAAAACACTTTAAATATTTTTTTTGTATTTTTTTCTGTAAAGGCCATCGAAAGACGAAAATTTTGAAAAAAAAAGAATTGAATTTCGACCATTATTAAGAAAGTTATGAGCAAAAAACCAAGAAAAGAGCGGTTTTTTTGAAAATTCGATATTTTTTGAATCAGTGATAAAAAAAATCTCAAAATTTACCAGAAAGCCTCTTTCGAGGGGTACTAAAAAATACCAAAAAATTAAGAAAATCAAAAACAAAAATTTTTTAAACCGTCCGATTTGGCGTGGAATGCCCCATATGCATCTTATGTGAAATCAGCGTTTATGAAAATTTATGTGTTTTCTTTGTCTTCTATTGTACTACTATACTTGTCTTCTATTGTACTTCCAATCTATCTTTGAAGACCTGTATCTTCTGCTATAATATATAGTCAATAACACCTTAAAATTTAGTGGTAACCATATTTTGTTACGTACTTTCGAGTGCACTATATTAGAATTTTATTTGAGCTATTATAGCAGAAGATAAAGTCTTCAAAGATAGATTGCAAGTACCTACAATAGGAAACAAAAAATACACATGGATTTTTATAAACGCTGATTTCACATAAGATGCATATTAGAATGACATATATTATAACAGTTTTAACCAGATAAAGGTAACATTTTATTTACTCCTCCATTCTATACTCCCCCTCCCTCTAGTAAAAAATTTTTCTTATAAAAATATATATAAACATATAAATATACATTTATATAATTATATATAAAAAATGTCCATACATGTATTTTCCTCTTCTATAATCTCTATTCGTATATATTACAAGAAAAAGAATAAAAAGAAGAATCTAAAAATAATTGAAAAGATTATTTTTGCATTAAGTTTTTTATAAAAAGTGAAGTTTGAGGTAATGAGAAAAAATTTCCCTATATATAATCATATGTATATAACAACTGTCACATTTATATATGATTATATGTAGACAAATTTTTTCTCATTACCTTAAACTTCATTTTTTATAAAAAAATGCAATGCAAAAATGATCGTTTTAATCATTTTTAGATTCTTCTTTTTATTCTTTTTCTTGTAATATATACGAACAGAGATTATAGAAGAGAAAAAAACATGTATGGACATACTTGATATATAATTATATATAGGTATATTTATATTTTTATATAAAAAATTTTTTACCGGGCCGTCCACACCTGTGGGTCATAGCAGCTAAAATTTTTCTAGGCACCTTTATTTATCATCCTTAAACCAAATATAATAGTATTATTTAGATCTCAGCGACAACACATCGGGCCCTTCCCTTGTCAGTAAATTCTTAACAAAAGAGAGCTTTATTATAGTGTTTTGAAAACGTCTCGATAAGGGCTACAAGAATATGTAATAAAAAGTAGAAGTTTTATTTAAAAAATTGAAAATAAATTTTATGTGACCTTCAAACAACTGTCCAAGGTCAAATCATTGCCATTATCTTATGTCCCTATTGAAATTGTACAGCTTTTGTCTGAAGCATTTTTTTCTAGAAACACAAATAAAAAAGTTATTTTATAAAGTGTAAGAGATAAAAGAAACACCTTGTGTATAATATTTCAACATCTTTCAGACTTCAGACTTGTATGTAAAAACCTTTCATAAACATCGCGTAAACGTTTCAAATGTTACGTTTCTATGTTATGTATTTTAGATGTACCAACGATGTTTTAGTGTTAATTAGAAACTTTTGGAAACTTTGAAACGTTTCTGAAACATTTCTGATTAGTTTTGTGCTATGTGGGAAAGTAATAAGCTAAAAAAGAATGTGCCAAAATAATTTTTTAAACTTTTGTTTTCGACTAGATGGGCAAAATGCCCATTCACAAACGTGCACTCACTACCAACTTGCAACAGGTACTAAAGACACGATGGATTTCGGCGTTTAATGTAGCGCCGCGTCGCTCCTCCAGCAGAGATATTAAGGACGTTCTCCGAAAAATTGATTTTTTCTCAATTTTCTTGAAAGGAGTATAGAAAATTGGAAAAATTTTGGGGTACAAAACCAATCGTCATAAAACTTGACACAGACATAGTATGTGGTAAAATATGAAGAAATCTAATCAAAATCGAATGGCTAAATGAGTGGATCCTGCTCAAAAACAAGAAAATGGTTCCGGTGGGTCGTGTGGTGGCAGGTGGCAGGTGGTTGCTAACTGTTACTTATTGTTATTTACTGCCAACTGTTATTTACTGTTATTTATTGCCTACTGTTATTTATGTTACTCTATTGCCAAAGTGAGTGTATGAGTGACAAATAGGCACTGCCGCCACACGGTTCTTTAAGTTCTTTACAGTTTAATATTAAATCGATATCAATTTGATTAAGAAAGAGAGAGGGAATTTCTAATGTTCCAATGATAGCTGTGTTTTAAGTCCAACAAATAATCGGCGCGCAGTTAATATGTTGGAAACGTACGGAATATCGGATCTTGTATCTCCAAATAAGTCAGTTTTGATTAAACACGCATTAAATACCGCGTTTTGACTCTCATGGCCAATTTATATTGTATTTGAATTATACACGGTCTGTCCGAGATCCAATGAGACTGGTCTCAAAAAAAATACAAAGCGTTTATTATTTTGATTTTTTATTCTTGTTTATTCAAAATAGTCTCCTTCTGAGTCCATACAGCTCTGGAAACGTTCAACGAATTTTTCGAAATATTTTTTATACTTATCGGCTGGAATGGCCTTTAGTATGGCGGTCGAAGTCTTTTGGATGACCGGGATGGTATGGAAACGATTTCCTTTCATCGCCAATCGCGATCAAGTCGCTGGGTGTAAACGTTATAGTCATTCTTCCTGTGTACTTGACATTGCTTGACGATTGACGACAAATTTACATAGAATTAAAATTAACATATCCACCCGGTAACAAAGTTTACACTAGGAAAAATAAATTAGTGCCTCCAACCAAACTGTTTAGTTAAGACGTTTTTTAACAGCAAACAAATATCCTGTTTTGCATAATAAAATATTTAGTTACTTTTGCTAAATACATTTTTCTGATTTGTTCTGTGGATTAAATGATTTTGTTAATCAATTGATCATCTAAATTGATTATCCGATGGAATCCGTTTCTCGTATTTAAAATACATGGAGAAACATTTATATTGCAAATTATATCAGCATTTGTATCAGTTGTATCGTGGAGTCCACTTTTGTAATAAAGTGTTTTGGGATTGATATACCTAACGTTAATGTAACCTTATAGTTAATGATATCTTTATTTTTGAAGACTGATAATAATTAAATAAACATAAAACTAGTAAACAGATAAATATATAAATAAATATGTATTTTACAACAAAACAAAATATTTGGTTTAAGTAATTAAAAAGTTTAGTTGCAATAACGCAATTTACGTTACGAAACGCTTTTGTTTATATAACAAAATTCATATAGTTGAAGCTTTTTGGTTGTTATAACAAAAGCATTACGTTATAAGAACAAAATGTAGTCAATAAAGATATTTGTTTACAGCAACTAAACAGTTTTGTTGGGCATATTTTAACCAAATTATTTTGTCGTTACAACAAAATTTTGGTTCATACAACAAAACATTTTTCCTAGTGTAGCGGATACTATTCATATTGTGAATTTGTAAATATACCTACTATGTAAAGTAGATATGACAATGTGTTACAATCAATACACATTACACATACGTAAATATGTGATATATCACATATTTACATATGTGTAATCACGAAAAAAAAGGCTTGGTCGAATTTACCAAGTTTTTCTTGGTTAGATATATATTGGTAGCTATAACCATTGACTTGGTAGCCGTAACCATGTACACTTGGTTAGTTTGACAATTCAAATTTGGTAGGAACTATTGGTGCTTATAGCCAACGCAATTGGTTGAGGTAACCAAGAAACTGTGTTCCGATTGGTTACCCAGAAATTAGTTCTCACAACCAATGACCGTAGCTAGTTTAACCAAGTTCTTGGTAAATTCAATAGAAAGGGAAATCACCGATGTGTGTGCAGTGATGGAAGCAAGTGCGGAGGAATTATTGAAAAATTGGGGATTTGAGAAGTTTGTCTCAATATTTGAAGCTAAGTTCTGTTGCATTTGTACAATTAAATTACATTTTAAATTAATAAGTTTCGCAAAGTGTGAATTGTCTGCATCGTGTGAAATTTCCACTTATTTTCCCCGTGAATGGTGCACATAACCTATAGCACTAGAAAATTATACATTTTTATGTGAAATATTTTTTGTAGCTCAGTTTATCTGTGAAAATATTTTTTCTTATAATAAGAAAAAATATTTTTACGGATAAACTGAGTAGCAAGTAATTATTATAAGAAAAAATATTTTCACGGATAAACTGAGCTACAAAAAATATTTCACATAAAAATGTATAATGACCGTAAAAAATATTTCACATAAAAATGTATAATTTTGTAGTGCTTTGGTCTATTAATTTCACCAATAACGATGGGTAAATTAACTACGGCCGTTGGTTGCATCAGCCATGATAGTTGGTTCCATCAACCAACTAACTTGGTAAAGTCATCCAAAACAATAGGTTAGAGCGACCAAGTCACACCTGAGTTTAGTGGTCACGTGACCCTTGAGGTTACCAAATTCTCTTGGATGGTCCAACCAAGTACTATTGGTTGCTCCAATTAAGGCAGTTTAACCAAGTGCCGTTGGTATATGTAACCAAGAAATCAGCTGGCGCATATATAACCAAGGCACTTGGTCGAGGCGACCATTTTTTTGGTTATCTCAACCAAGTCTTTTTTTCTGTGTATAAATAGTAACTTTGCCTTCTATAAAATATCTGAACAAAAATATTCCAGTGTGTTAGGTCAATACACAACGGCGTGCGCAGAATACGATGCCATTCAAAATAGTTATAATATATTTGTATTAAAATAAATGGATAAGTATAAGTAATTAAGAACTCGCGATAATAAAATTAACAAGTAGCAAGTAAAACGGTAGGCTTTAAAAGTGAAACACGGTTAAAAGTGCGTACGTTAAAGTTATATATTAACCTTTAATAACTATAATAAGATACATAATTATACATCGGACGTTTCGGTTCTACTCGGTTGAGTCATCTTCAACAATACAGTAACAGTTAAAATCAAAGAATAATCAGCACTAAAATTTTCCACAAAACAATTTAAATAAAATTTGATCAATAATTATAGTTTGTAATATGATCGAAACAGAAATAACTGTCAGGATCTGACCGACCTAAAGAAATAAAGTTATACGCACAACCAGTCCAGAGAACACCAGAATAAAAACCGTATATTTGTATATTCAAATTAGTTTTGAAGTTTATTCCATTTTGGGGTTATAACTCATGAGTTAATATATTCAACATTGGCGATAAGAATCTGAATAAAATTAAAATTAGAAAAAATACAATGCGTGCGAGTATGCGTGCAAAGATTCATAAAATAGGTAAATCTTACTAACATGTTTAGGCTTGTATATCTTAGAGAATACTCTATAGAATAAGAGTCTGGCCATAAGCGATTTTGTCAAAATCCTGCGAGAGAGAAGGATATACATTATCTCCATAATATCGCTATCATTTGCTATCTACCTATTGTTACAATACTTATAACAATTATAGCTGTTAACTAAATAAATTAAATCCCATATACGACAACGTCATCTTGAACGTATAATTGTTTGTATTCTACTGTGTGTACTCTGACAACCTTCGATTGTTTTTTCTAATTTTTAAACATTTGTGAGACCGTCAGTTTGTTCCTAACTTCCATCGTGCGAACATGATATGTTTCGTTGCTCTGTAATTGTGATGTTTCGAGTATACAACTTCAATACTGCAATTTTCGCTATTATGTTACGCAATACGAATTGGTGCCATCGTTGGACATTCTCCGTGTAAATAAGTACTCTCTTTTTTACTCTTTTTGCTATGGCATCATACTTATTTTTGTGTATTAATTTCTAGCCTTTCATGTATGATGTTTCTGTCAAAATCTCATAAGCAGTACACTGAGAATGTATTGACGATGGTTCTCTTTTCTCCATAAGGTAATTTGAATTTTGTTCCACTCGTTAAATTTCGTACTGACTACAGGGGCCCTATTCTTGAAATAGTTGCGTACACGCAAGTAGGACGTTGCGAATGATCGCATTGGAAAATCCCTAGAGCAGTATTCTTGACAGTCGCAAACGCAACGTATACGTAAATTTTCGTTCGCAATGCAACGCATGGGTCAAAGCAGTCGTTGCAAGAAAAACGTACATGTTTTAAGTGACAAGCTCGATACAAATATAATACGTACAATTAGTAGAAACCAAAAATGGACTTGGAAGATATTACAATAAATGTTCCAATTTTGTTAATTCTTGTGAAGTCGTTCTGTCTCATAAAACGACAAAAATTCTGCTATGTAAACACATATAAACGTTGTCTGATCGGGATTTCTGAACTGTTCGTTAACTTGTCGCATGACAGCAAGCATTTCCTCCATCTTATTGGAGAATGTATCTACATTGAAATCCGTTAATCCCAACAACGAACTTATCTATAAAAGAGCAATCTTTTTTCAATTTAAATAATTCGGGGAGGACACTTGATATACCTAATATGTATTAGGTTTTGGAAAAATACTCAAAATAGCATGGATTAATTCTAACTTGTGTGATAAAGGGACTAATCTTCATTTTTAAACGCATTAGTTTTCCCAATCCTTTTTCAACCACTTGCGGAAACGATAGTAGCCTCAATGTGTGCCCAGTAGGTGCAGTATCAAACACCATAACAGAGAAGTTCATTCCTTTTACAAGCCTAGAACCAGCATGTAAAGGAATTAAAATTAAAAAAAAAAAAGAAATAGAGAATAGAAGATCTCAGATGTATCTATAATTTTAGTTTACTAGAAAGGTAGATTATCCTATTAATGTTTTACAAAAATAAGAAATATAAAAATGGCAAATTTACTTCATAACTTCTGCATAGCTCATTGCCTCATCTATACTAGGGAATGCACCAACAATTTCTTGCATAACATTTTTGCTTAATCTCATCGCTTCTCCTCCTGAAACTATATATGATGTGCCTAATATGTATAATATACTAGAATTCTTTAAAATAATTCTGCATACAATGTCATTTCTTTTGCTTCAAGTGCATAACAATTACTGCAATAGTTATTACTTATTATATGCTATTGTATTTATTTATTTATTTTAATTATATATTTTATGTCATAATTATACATTTTTTTATTGTCATATTGATAATTGTTAATAAAAATTGTTTGTCTAAAGTAATTTATATAGGTATATAAATATTTATATGGGTATATTATTATTTCTTACATTTCTTTTCTAACATTGGTCACTGGTCATTTTACTTACCATTCTCTGCTCATATTTCTCTTCTCTTTTTTCCTCTTTATGACTGGCTTTGTTCCTTGCATCAAAATACACGTGCTTATACTTCTTCTGGTATTTTAAACTATTCCGACACCTTGTATAGATTGTCCATCTGCTCCGATAATATGTCACTGCGAAACTTTAGGTTATGGCCGTGAGCAGGGACCATCAACTCTCACATGACAGAGTGCGTTCCAAAAATTATAAAAAAAAGTCGGACAATCTTTTTGACCACGACCATACGAAGAAATCGAGTTTTTAGGATACGTAATATCGGCTAAAGGCATACGTCCGAACGATTTGGGCATAGCGGCGGTAAGAGATTTTCCGACTCCTAAATGTGTCCGAGACGTACAAAGTTTTCTTGAACTGTGCTCTTATTTCAGAAAGTTTGTGAAAGATTTTTCGTTAATTGCTGGATCCTTATATGATTTAGTTAAAAAGGGAGTTACATTCGAATTCGGCTTAAAACATAAAGAGGCGTTCGAGTTACTGAAGAGTAGATTAATTTCGATGCCGATTTTGTCAATATGCAATCCGGGTGACGAAACAGAACTACACTGTGACACGAGTTCACGGGGATTTGGCGCGGTGTTGCTTCAACGTAAGTCGGATAAGAAATTTCATCCAATTTTTTATTTTTCTAAGAAAACTACGGAAGTCGAAGCACGCTATCATAGTTACGAGCTCGAGACATCAGCGATAATATACGCCTTAAAAAGATTCTGCATATACTTACAAAGTATTCCGTTTAAAATAATTACTGATTGCAACGCGTTAGTTTTGACGTTGAATAAAAAAGACATAAATCCGAGAATCGCGCGCTGGGCACTTGAGTTGCAGAATTATGATTATTCCACGGAACACAGGCCGGGGAAAAGAATGCAACATGTAGACGCATTGAGCAGGGCGAACGGTATTTTAGTAGTTGAGCCTAATACTTTCGAGTTCGAATTATCGGTATGTCAAATGCAAGATCCGGTCATTACAGAGTTGAGGACACGTTTAGAGAAGGAGCAAGATAGCTTGTACGAAATGAGGAATGGTCTTGTGTATCGCAAAAAAGGCGATAAAGTTTTATTTTTTGTTTTGCGAGCAATGGAGCAGGATTTACTCCATAAATATCATAATAATTTCGGGCATTTTGGAGTAGAGAAAACGCTAGCATTATTACAAGAATCCTATTGGTTCCCGAATATGAAGAATAAAGTTCACGATCACATTAGAAACTGCACGAAGTGTATCGCTTTTTCGAAAACGTCGGGAAAATCCGAGGGATTTTTGCATTACATTCCTAAAGAGGATGTGCCTTTTGCGACAATACACGTTGATCATTTCGGTCCGGTAGATCGAGCGAATGCGTCAAAAAAACATGTACTTTTAGTCGTCGATGCATTCACGAAATTTTTAAAACTGTACGCGGTTAAATCAACGACATCGCGCGAGACAATTGGATGTTTTAAAGATTATTTTAACGTTTATAGTAAGCCAAATATTTTGATATCAAATCGCGGAACTAGCTTTACGTCAAAAGAATTCGAAGAGTTTATGAAAGAGACTAATGTAAAGCATGTAAAGATTACGACTGCGTCACTTCAGGCAAACGGACAAGTCGAGCGATATAATCGGATTTTAGCGCCGGTTTTAGGGAAATTGTATGACGGGAAAGATTGGCATAAATCGTTAAGAGAAATAGAATTTGCTATGAACAATACTGTGAATCGAGCGACAGGCAAGATTCCTAGTCGATTACTGTTCGGTGTATCTCAGCGTGGGCATGTTTATGAAGCGTTAAAAGAATACGTGGAAATGCAGAATGAAAAAGTAAGAGATTTAGTGAAAATGCGAGTTAGTGCGGCCGAGAAAATTGTAAAGACGAGCGAATATAACGAAAAGTACGCAAATAAAAGGCGGAAGGTAGCGCGAGAATATTCTGAAGGCGATTTTATAATGGTTAAGAACTTTGAGACTACAGGCGGTAAATTATCTCCAGCGTATAGAGGACCATATCGCGTTATCCAAATACTAAGAAATAATCGCTATATCGTGGCTGATGTTGAAGGCTGCCAAGTGTCACAAAAACCATACCAAGGGACGTGGGAAACGGCTAATATGAAACCATGGCGCGAGAAATCGAAGACAGAAGATTCATCGGAAAGCGACTCCGAAATAGAAAACAGCGATTATAATGATAGCGTAAGACGGCCGGGACGGCCTGTTGTCAGAATGGCCGAAAATGTAGTAGAAAAAGAGACAGACGCAGAGTCTTCTCGTTCGGACGAGGACGCGGTAGAACAGGTGAATTTCGTGTAACACGTGAATTGCGTGTGTTTTGGCGTGATCGCCTAGCGACGGCGAGGTCAAGGGCGAGAAATCGAAGACAGAAGATTCATCGGAAAGCGACTCCGAAATAGAAAACAGCGATTGTAATGATAGCGTAAGACGGCCGGGACGGCCTGTTGTCAGAATGGCCGAAAATGTAGTAGGAAAAGAGACAGACGCAGAGTCTTCTCGTTCGGACGAGGACGCGGTAGAACAAGTGAATTTTGTGTAACACGTGAATTGCGCGTGTTTTGGCGTGATCGCCTAGCGACGGCGAGGTCAAGGAATCTTCTAGAAGAAGACGTTTGACGATCGTATGACGAAAGGACTCTCGCGTCTCTCCCGTTATTTTCAGAAATAAAGTAACCGTCGAGCAGGCCACATCTCGTCTTGATTTGACTTTAATTTACATTTCTCTCCTCCGCGCCCTACAGTAGGTAGTCGGATGTTTTGACTTTAGAATATAAAATTTTGGATCTGTCACGATTATACCTCCTTAAGTGATCTCTTAATTTTATTGACAAGTATACATATATATCTATAATTTGCACATAAACAGATATCTTTTATCTTTAATATCACCCCATTTTATCGTGATTTAAATTAAAATATACCACAATCAGCAACGCATTTCATTGCTTGTATTGAATTTATAATTAACTTTATCTTCTAAATACAATTTGCATGTGTATGTGACACCGTGAGTATGTGAATATGTGCGTGTGCGCGTGCGCGTGCGCTTTCCCCCTCTCCCTCTTTGATCTGTCTCGTTTGCATTATCAGAAATTATTACTCGTGTATGCGTACAATTTACTTATACCTACATTGCATAATTTTAATAATTTTGTATGCAAGTATTGTAAAGATCTTGTAAATCCCTTGAAAGACAAAATTGCTATGAATGTATGCGTACATATGACTGAAATTGAAACTGCAGCGCAAAAATATCACTCCTTGTGTAATCGAAATTTCGGAATTGGCTACACCAATTTTATTCAGACTATATATTAGTTGCAATCGACAGCTTATATCGATATTTTATCAGAAAAATACCCTCAAATTGTCAGAAAGCTGTTTTAGTCTCTAAGGTATTTTACTCAAAAATTCGTTTGACGTAAAAAAAACTCCGGATCCGGATAAACATAATAGCGCCCTGACGTTTATGCAACGACGCGACGTATAGTCACGCAGTTAGTCGTCCTTTTAGTGATTTTCGCATGGCTTGACAATTAACAATAATTTTACATACAATTAAAATTAGCACCAGATATCAAAGTTTTGCGGATACTATTCATATTGTAAACGCGTGTATATATTATGCAAAATAGAAGAGTTGCTGAATGCGTACCGATCGCCTGAATCGATTATACCTCCTCAAAATTTTATATTACCTATTACTTTATATAAGCAGCACTTATGGTAACAAAATTATGAAATAAATAAGAAATAAGTAATATAGACAAAAATTTAACAGGTTATATCTTTTTTGTGCAAGCTAACAACATTTTAAAATTTTAGGTGCAACGTAACGGGCCTGTCTTGCCACTGTCGCGCGTACATTTTGTGTGACTGTCTTTGTCGATAATAACATAGTTTTTACATACAATTGAAATGAACACATGATTTAGACCAGATGTCAAAGTTTATCGGATGTCAATACGAATATTTATATGAATGTATGAATATAGGGGAGACCGGGGCAAATCGGTCAACGGGGTAAAAGTGTCAAATCAAATATCTCGGAACCTGTATATTGTGCGAACTCGCTATTAACATTGTATACGCGTCTTATGGTACCCATGTGACCAACGGAGTTTCGGCAGATTACCTGCCGTGTTATGATTTTTACGAGGGCAAACGTGTTTTCGGAAGGTGAAAGTAAAATTTTCTGCGCGTGGAAATTGTGTAATATCTACAATAATATTTGCTCTCCAAATCTCCAGGTACGTGATTATAAAGAGTAATGCATGCTGAACACGAATCCAGTGTAGTTTTTTCATTATCGTTCATGTCTAATATTTCGTGGGCAATGAAACCTGAAACTTGTGTTTGGGGCAAATCGGTCAGTAAGCACCCGGGGTGGACTTTTATAATATTGGCAAATTTTATAATTTTATTATATTTTTCAGTCTTTTCTACCCCTATTTCATATATTTTTCTTTAATATTTGGTTGATTAGTTCTTGAGTTATAGAATCCGTACACACACACAAAAACACAAAATAATAAAATTTTTTAACACTAATTAATAAATGTTTACATTTTTCTATTACCAAATAATTAATAAAATGTATCCTATCAGTTTTCATAATCGGAATTATGTATTTATGGAGTGACAGTTTTACCCCGGCATTTTTGAGATTTCAATTTTTCCACCGTTGTCGTTTTTGCTCTATACCGGTTAAACAAAGCGACGTAGACAAAAATTTCCTACATAAATTTTGTAGCTAAAGGTTCACTCTTAAAAATGGTATACCACATTTAACTAAAATTATTTATTTTGTTGTTAAAAATCGGCACCGAAAAAAACCTGACCGATTTGCCCCGGTCTACCCTACTATGCAAAGTAGATATAACAATGTGATTAAAACAATGCACTTTAGCATGTTTCGATTCATTTTATAGATTTTATATAAGCACGAAATCATGCGATGTAATGTTCATAATATACCTCTATGTTTTGAGCAGGGGAATAAACAAAGATTTGCTCAATTTTGGCCAGGCTGGATTTTTGTGCCTAATAATATTTTTAGAGAATGGAGAATGACTGAAGACACATTTCTAGTATAGGTACAATTATCATGTCTCGAGATTGATATTAATCTCGGTAAAATTTTGCACCAATCTTATTCAGACTGATCTGACAATGAATTACGATAAAAAGCTTGCATTATATTAGAAAAATGTTCGTAGACTATTTTAATGCTCGTTTAGTTTCTGAAATATTTTACTCGAAAGCTCGTTTGGCATAAAAATTCCAGATAAGCCTGGTAGCGCTACAACGTTTATACAGTGACATCGTCATGTGGTCAGTCACTCTTTTTGTAAACTTAGCATTGCGACGATACTGTATCGCTTGATAATAATTTTATTTTTATTATTAAATACTAAAATAACAATCACTTTGCGTCCTTAATTCGATCATTTCACAAAATGTATCTGTAGTATAATAAAACGATAAAGTAATACCAAATAACAATTTTGTTGTATGTCTTTATTCTCACAATTTATTTATTTATTTATAAAATTTATTTTAATAATAAACATTAATAAGCTTATATCTGTCGTAGCCAGATTACAAAATCCGTCGTTTTATAAAACGTCTAGGCATTTTATAAAGTGCGGCCACATTCTCAAACCATGGTTGAAAATGAAATGTTTTACAATCTGGCAAAGAATTTTAGTCGTTTTATAAAACGCTAACAAGCGACCCGCCACATTGTCAAACGCAACGATTTGTACATCGTTTTAGAATCTGGCTGATTTATTTCAGTCATTTTATGAACTGTCATTATAGAATAACCATTTATAGAAAATTAATAGGTAATTATGTTATAATATTAATAGATAATTAAATTATCATGTGTATTTTTAAATGAGAAAATTTTCAGGCTTGTATAAACACATTTATTACGATTAAGATTTTATAAAAAGTAACATCAGCCATTGTTTATAGCAGTAATTCGTTGATATATTGAACAGTCTTTTTGTTAAAGCAGAGAATAGTTGGTATAGAAAAGTATATGTACAGGGTGTTTGAAACAAAAGTACCCAGCCGAAAAATGGGGGTAGATTGGGTCAAACCGAGACGAAAAGTCATGTACCATTTTGCAAGATTCGCAATAGTTAACGAATTATTAATTGATACGTCTGAGCAAATGAGCGCATGAGAAACGGTAGGCCGAACTCGGCAGACATGTAAAATACCATTTAATACCATAAAATGGTATTTTACGTGTCTGCCGAGTTTGGCCTACCGCTTCTCATGCGCTAATTTGCTCAGACGTATTAATTAATAATTCGTTAACTATTGCGAATCTTGCAAAGTGGTACATGACTTTTCGTCTCGGTTTGACCCAATCTACCCCCATTTTTTGGCTGGGTACTTTTGTTTCAAACACCCTGTATATGTACGATTATATGTGCTAGCATAAATATAAAGTATTCTCTGCTTTAACCATAATTGTACAATTTATTAAAGATAGTGATTGTGGCCAACCCACACAACAATTGGTTTGGGTTGCACAAAACACGAAACGTCGGTAAAAACGTCCCGTTCATAAAATGACTGAAATAAACTAGCCAGAATCTAAAACGAGTGTAAAAATCGTTGCGTTTGACAATGTGGCGGGTCGCTAACAAGCGACCCGCCACATTGTCAAACGCAACGATTTGTATTCACTTTAATTAAGCCTTTTGCTTTATTTAGAATACATTTGAATGTTTACAATTTCAAAATTTTTTTATATATTTATAAAGCGACTAAAATTCTTAGACAGATTGTAAAACATTTTATTTTCAAGCATGATTTGAGAATGTAACCGCACTTTATAAAATGCCTAAACGTTCTATAAAACGGCGGACTTTGTAATATGGCTACGACATATCCACCACAATTTTCATAAATGTATTTCCATAACGAAAGCATCAGTTGTTGCAATATTCAACATTTAACGCTGTTCCGACATTAATATGTATGTAGAAGAATAATAGTAGAATACTATATGATCCAGAAATAATATAAAAGAGAAGAACAGTAATATACAATCTAATTGTGCTTTAACTTCGACTTCAGTTATTTCTACCCTTAGATTGCTACTATTTCTTATTGGTACGTATACATAATTCTGCACAACATTTAATACTTTTCTACATTTTACATTTGATTTCTTTAAAAACAAATAATGGCATCTTGTTTTTTAATTTGTCTGCTTTCCAAAAATAAAAGTACGATGAGCCGACCGAACTTGTATGTCAGCGTTGATGCTGAAGATGAAATCGTTATTTCTGGTATTGCTGGCCGATTTCCTAATACCAACAATCTCAAAGAGCTACAAGAAAATCTTTTTAACAAAATGGATCTTGCTTCGAGCGATCACGGACGGTGGAATAATTGTAATAAACTTTTCTCTTGAGATTAAGATATATACTCGCGTATTTAAGTAAAAAAATATCTCGTACAATGTAGGGGAGACCCGGGCGAGACCGTCAGTTTTTTTTCAGTGCCGTTTTTTAACAACAAAATAAATAATTTTAGTTAAATGTGGTATACGATTGTAAAGAGTGAACCTTTAGCTACAAAATTTATATGGAAAATTTTTTTCTACGTCGCTTTGTTTAACCGGTATAGAGCAAAAACGACAACGGTGGAAAAATTGAGATCTCAAAAATGGCAGGGTGGAATCGTCACTCCACAAATACATAATTCCGATTATGAAAACTGATAGGATACATTTTATTAATTATTTGGTAATAGAAAAATGTAAACATTTATTAATTAAAGTGTTAAAAAATTTCATTATTTTGTGTTTTTGTGTGTGTGTACGGATTCTATAACTCAAGAACTAATCAACCAAATATTAAAGAAAATTATATGAAATAGGGGTAGAAAAGACTGAAAAATATAATAAAATTATAAAATTTGCCAATATTATAAAAGTCCACCCCGGGTGCTTACTGACGAATAGCCCTCAACACAAGTTTCAGGTTTGATCGCCCACGAAATATTAGACATGAACGATAATAAAAAAACTACACTGGATTCGTGTTCAGCATGCATTACTCTTTATAATCACGTACCTGGAGATTTGGAGAGCAAATATTATTGCAGATATTACAAAATTTCCACGCGCAGAAAATTTCACTTTCACCTTCCGAAAACACGTTTGCTTTCGTAAAAATCATAACACGGCAGGTAACCTGCCGAAACTCCGTTGGTCACATGGGTACCATAAGACGCGTTTACAATGTTAATAGCGAGTTCGCACAATATACAGGTTCCGAGATATTTGATTTGACGGTTTCACCCTCTGGACGGTTTCGCCCTGGTCTCCCCTACTTTCAATCGTAATTATATAGATTCGTAATATAATTGCTATATTCCAAGTGGTAGTACATTTATTTCAAATATAAGTTTAAATAATATAACATGTCTTTTGCAGATGCACACTATGCTTGTATTAAATAAAATAAAGTTAAATAAAAAATAATATAAATATAAATACATATATTAATTATAATTTTATAAAAATTAATATTATAACATATAATATAATTATAAATGTTATATTTGATCTAATAGCGCAAGTTTTTTGTGTTAAATATTTTTTTATTTTAATAATATTTTTTGTCTTGTGTTATCGTTTATTCACTTTAGTTAAGCCTCTTGCTTTATTTAGAATACATTTGATTGTTTACATTTTCAAAATTTTTTTATATATAGAAACAGATCTCATTGTCAGAATATAATTTTTATTTTATTTAAGATACTTTATTCACAATCATTTTAGAGAACCATATTCTACTAATCTACTTCATTGGACATAATTTTAAATTCCAAAGCATAATAGTGAAAGAATTGTATAGTGTATATAAATTTTCGTTGGCACAATTTTTTATTATTATTAATATATGTATGAAAAAAAAGAAATTTAATAAAATTATGGTTTGTATTTTTTATTTTAATATTTCTTGCTCAAAATTATTTACTGCTTCTTGGGTTTTTAACTCTATTTTTATGTAAAGTAATCCTACAACATTTTTAAGTTATTTAGCTACACAATTTTTAAAGTTAATAATGTATTTTAAAAAGCGTTGATTCATATACAATAGCTTTTTTGTGTCATCTAATGTGTGCATTTGACATATTTTATCTGTTTTTAGAAAGGTAATTTTTAAAAAGTATAAATCATAATTTAAAAAGCGATCGAGATCTTATGAATCTTTTTGAAGCATTTATCATTCTCGATATAAAAAAAAAACTAAATACATATATATGTATAATATAAACATATAAAATAATTCTACTTATATAGGCTACGATATGCCTCATCGAATCGGTAAGATCAACAATATACAGAAGTTTGATGCACAATTTTTCGACATATCCGCATTAGAAGCTCATATGATGGATCCTATGGCAAGAATGTTACTGGAGCATACTTACGAAGCAATTATAGATGCAGGTGTCAATCCTAAAGAGTTACAGGGAACAAGAACGGCTGTTCTTACGGGAATTTGTGCTGATGTACAAACCCATTCAGTCTTTTATAAATCCGATGTACGATATATCCAATATGGTCTAATTAATTCATGTAATGTTAATAAAAATCTATATAAAAGAACAATAACTACATATAATATTCTTGTTAGAAATTTGGAAATCTATCTTCTTAATACGCAAAATAAAAATTTATGCAATGGTTTTAAAAAGTTTTAAAAATAAATATATAAGTAATAAGCTATACGATTAATAAATCGTACATTTTAATATCTCAAATAATTAAAAAAGTGTATTTGTTGTGATTATAGTTTGTTGAAGTACCATTTTGGTGCAATAGATCTTTCGTGGCAAACAAAATTTCTTACTGGCTCGGCACTACTGGACCATCATTTAATGTTGATAGTGCATGTAGCTCGAGCCATTTCGCCATGGCAGACGCTTACAGAATGATCCGGTCTGGAAACTGTGACGCCGCTATTGTCGCTACCGCCAATCTATGCCTCCATCCTTACATAAATTTGGAATTTTATCGTCTTGGTATATACTTATTATATCTTTCAACAACTGTTACCTTATAATACTAATACATTTATCTGTTTTTATTTATCAAAGTAAAACTATTTAAATTACTCATATTTATATTTTAATTAATAGTGCAAAATTGAAATAACTATTAACATATGTTAAGACCGTTAAGATATAAATCAATACAAAAGAAATAGCCATACGGTCTAAGCTTCGATCTTAGGCAGCTTAATATTATTTTCTATATGTATTTTAAATACGCGTATTTTTCAACATGTTAACTGCACGCCAATTATAGTTTGCAATAAATTCTTCACAGTGATTTTAATATTAAATTGATATCGATTTAATTAGGGAAGGAAGAGGAAATTTCTAATATTCCAATAATAGCTATGTTTTAAGTCCGACAAATAATCGGCACGCAGTTAATATGTTGGAAAATACGCGTATTTAAAATACATATAGAAAATAATATTAAACTGCCTAAGATCCAAGCTTAGACCGTATGGCTATTTCCTTTGTAATGATAAAATAACTATATATTAATATCTTAATGTATCTCTACTACTAAAAATTCGAGTCTTTAATTAAAATAAAAGTATAGATAAAATTTACTTTACTCGTAATATTTATTTTGCCAATGCTTATCCCATATTTCTGCGTTCAGCAGTAAAATAAGAACTGCAAGAATTTGGTTTATTAGGACCAATTTCTCTTTTTCAGGGGTTCTGTCTTCTGATGGTTATTGTAAACCATTTGATGAGGCAGGCACTGGATATATGCGCAGCGATGCGATGACAGTGGTGTATCTGCAAAAGGCAAAAAATGCAAAGAGAGTATATGCGACCTTCGTATACAGTAAAACAAATTGCGATGGCTTTAAAGAAGAAGGTATCACTTTCCCATCGTCCAAAATGCAAAAAATGTTATTGGAAAAATTTTACGAAGAATGTGGAATATTGCCCGCGGAGTTATCCTACGTGGAAGCTCATGCAACTGGTACCATAGTGGGTGATCCTGCAGAAATTATGGCCATTGATCAAGCTTTGTGCGCTAAGAGAAACACTCCTTTATTGATAGGCTCGATAAAATCGAATATTGGACATTCCGAACCCGCCAGTGGCCTTTGCCAAATTGCAAAGGTATATTTATAATAAAACGTTTAAATATTAAATTTGCTTAAATTGCAATTATAATAATTTCAATTTTCTTATATTGTTATTAGACTTATTTATCATAATAATTTTGTAATAATTGCACAATTACTGGTAACAAAAAAATATAATTTTTTAAAGGTATTGTTAGCAATGGAAATTGGTATAATATTGCCTACTATACATCTCAAACGTCTGCGAGAAAATTTACCTGCTATTACTGAAGGAAGAATAAAGATAGTCACTGAACCAACGGAATGGGAAGGTGGTTATGTAGGTGTTAATTCCTTTGGATTTGGAGGAGCTAATTGCCACATATTACTAAAATCGAATCCTAAACAAAAAATCCATAATGGAGCACCGAATGATGACTTACCAAGACTTGTAATCGTGTCTGGGCGGACGGAGGAGGCTGTTAAAATCATATTAGATGACGTAAGCAAATATTATAAATGTCCTATCTTATTTATTTTAGAAATAGTCATTTTATACTTATCTCTTTTTGTATTACTATACAATTTTGATATTGTTATTATAAATTGTACATATTAAATTATTTATTTATTTTCTTAAAAAAAAATTACAACCATTATGTTTAATTATATAAGACGAAATAAGTATGACAATTATCAGTCATGAAATAGATTGTCGACATAATGTATAAACTAAAAGTCGGCGAAAAATTTTATATTTGCTGTTATTAAAAAGAGAATAAATTAGATATCATTGAATTAACAGAATGAAAGAGTTCTCTCAAATAACGCACTGATAGTACACGGATATTTTATTATACTTTAGTAGAAACGCTACTTTACATTCATAGATTGAGACTTACCAAAAAAAATTGTCATATCTACATATTTTTATTTGTTTTTGCTTTTCTTTCTTATATTTTGTAATAAGAAATTTATTAATTTGTTAATATATAAAATCCTATAAGGACTCTCGAAAATTCAAATACAATATAATTGGCCATGAGAGTCAAAACGCGGTACTTAGTGCGGGTTTAATCAAAACTGATTTATTTCGAGATACAAGATCCGATATTCCGTACATTTCCAACATATTAACTGCGCGCCGATTATTTGTCGGACTTAAAACAAAGCTATCATTGGAACATTAGAAATTCCCTCTCCCTTCCCTAATCAAATCGATATCGATTTAATATTAAAATCACTGTAAAGAACTTATTGCGAAAAATATTACCCCAGCCAGGGTTCAAACCTGGAATCTCCCGAATTCCGTTCGGGCGTCTTATCAATTCGACTACCGGGGCATGTGGTAATATTTATCGCTATAACCGAATAACAATAATTTGAACGTCTTTCTCAGGCAACGTGAATAAACAATTAATATATAAAATCCTATAAGGACTCTCGAAATTTTGTATCTCGAAATAAATCAGTTTTGATTAAACACCCACTAAGTACCGCGTTTTGACTCTCATGGCCAATTATATTGTATTATTAATTTGTATTTATTAATTGTATACTTTTATATATTTAAAAATACATCTAATAAATAATTGAAATAACTTAACTATATCCCAGACAGCAGATGCCTCTTTGGTCCGAATTAATAGACGTTTCTCAGTTGTCAAGATCAGTCTGTCTTTGTCTCGCGTATACCGTTTTACCATACGTGAGAGTCAAAGACAGATTTATTCTTGACAACTGATTGTAAGAAACGTCTATTAATTTGGACCTAAAAGATGTCTTAAAGATATCTTTACGATGTCTTTTAGACATGCGTGCTGTCTGGGATATTTAAGTACATAGGGTTTAAAAAAATATTTTCAAGAAAGGATGGGACGCTTTAATAATTCTTTACACTAAATACAGGTGCGAAGTCGATCTGCAGATACAGAATACATATCTCTATTACATCATATTCATAATGATAATATAGAAGGTCACCTTTATAGAGGATACATGATAACTAATTGTAAGTCTAAAATATCTCATAATACAATTAGTAAAATGACGCATTATACAAATATGAGCAGGCCGATTTGTTTCATATTTTCTGGATTAGGATCTCAATGGTTTGGCATGAGTAAGTGTGCGTGTGTGTGTGAGTGTGTGTGTGTGTACACTAGGTGATTAAATAATGTTTATTAAATTTTTAACAGGTCGAGCTCTAATGAAATTCCCAGTATTTGCCAAGGCAATCCAGAAATGCGATATTGTTTTAAGGTCTTATGGCACATTTCTTACAGATATTTTAACATCTGAAAATAAGAGTACTTTTGACAATATCGTTAATTTATTTGTAGCACTCGTTGGACTGCAGGTAAAAAAGGAAAACTCTTTATTTAAACTTTATAAATATATTTTGTATATACCATGTATTATCTATAATTAAATTTTTATTTTATAATCCTGTTTTATTTAAAACAATGGAAACAAATGGGAAGATATATATTTCTTTTATATACATATACCTCGTATGTTTATATTACAGATCGGAATAGTCGATCTTTTAACATCCATTGGTATCGTTCCCGACTTTATAATCGGTCATTCCATTGGTGAACTTATCTGTGGATACGCCGATGGATGTTTAACAATCGAAGAAACGATTCTGTCAGCATATTTTATCGGCTTAGCGTTTCATGAATCAAAAGTAATTAATGGTTCCATGGCTGAAATTAATCTCGATCTTAAAACCATGAAGCATATGTGTCCTTCGGACATTGATGTAGCTTGTTACAATAGTTCCTCCAATATCATTGTGAGCGGACCAACAGATTCTATAAAAGCATTTCTCGCCAAACTACGGGTACATTATTTAAACAATATTATCTGCTTAGATTCTTTAAATCTGTTAAATAAAATAATTAATACTTGTGATATGTTATGAATACTTAATGATTATAGTACTTTGATGAATAATGATTAACAATACGTTTTTGTTCATTTTTTAGGCTAATAATATTCCTGTAAAAGAAATTTCTTGTGGTTATATACCTTTTCATAGTCGTTACATCGAACGTGCAGTAGCTAAATCTGAAGAATACTTATACCGAATATTACCACAAAAAACGTTTCGCAGTTCAAAGTGGCTAACAACATCCGCTCACGAATATTCCAATACACTTTTACCTTTATGTTCAAAATATTATGCAAATCATCTGTTATCCTCGGTATTATTTGCAAAGACGATACGTTCGATTCCAAAAAATACAGTGACGATTGAGATATCTCCTCAAAATATTCTTCAACACATTTTAAATAATTATTTATGCTCCACAGTAACAAATGTAGCATTATACGAACAAACTGAGGATTATAGTAATGAAATATTTTTAGAATTAATCGGAAAACTTTATAACGCAGGATTGCAGCCAAAAATTGCAAATCTTTATCCAACAGTAGAATTTCCTGTAAGCCGCGGTACTCCAATGATTTCTCCTCTCATAAGGTATGCATATTTTATGTTTATGTACAAATAGATAAATCGCCGAATAACAGAAACTATTATAAACTTTGAATTAAAAAAAAGAATGTTTAACACATAACATAATATCGAATTACATTTTTAATTTTTTTCTTAAACTTGCTTATTGTCAGGTCTAGCGTTTGTTCGTAAAGCCATCACTTATATTTTGAATGTATTCTATAGTTTTACTTATTCGAATGATAAATATATACAGTTTGTCCGAGAGTTCCCGGAATGATTAAATAAAAATAAAATTTTAAAGATAGAGAATAATTTACTTTTTAGCTTTTAATATAATTCCCTCTCCATTTAATATACACACCTTGGATCATTCCAGAAGTCTTTGGAAGGCTTCTGAAACAGTCTTTAACTTTTTAGGTGCTTTGTCATCGCTGTCTAGATCTTTTTCACAGATTTAAAACACGTTCCTTTCATTGGAATTTTCTTTGAAAAACACAAAAACTTTACTAAAACCAGATCAGGTGAATACAGGGGTAAATAATATTAATCATTTGACGTTTAGCTAAAAACTGATTGACAACTGTCGGCACATAAGCGGGAGTACTGTTGTGTAACAATATGTTGCTCCGTTCTTTGAAATATGACAAGGTTAACAATACGCTTAATAAAAAGTTATGATTTCTCGTGAATAATGAAACAGGTCTAAACAAAAAATTTCCTGTCATCACTAATAGTTGTCGTAGGCATAACATGCATGTTGTCTATAAATAGATAGCATTATTAGCATATTTTATTTTAAAAAATCGTTCCAGGAACTTATAAACTTACGAACAAACTATGTATGTATATGTCAATTGTCTTATACTTATCAAAAAAAACGAGAAACAAATTAAAATATTAAGATGAGTATTCAACCGTTATATCAATTTTGAAAACAAATGAACAAATAATTTATATTTGATTACATTACACACACACACACACACACACATACATAATGGGTTTTAATAATGTTTATAGGTGGGATCATTCTGAAGATTTCTATGTATTTAAATATAGTGAACAAAACATAATTCAAAACATAATTGACAAAAGAGAAATAGTTGTCAGCATTGATATAACTGATGAGACATATGTATATTTAACGGGCCATGTCATTAACGAAAAAAATTTATTTCCGGCTACGGGATATCTCTTCCTTCTCTGGGACATGATTGCATCGTTGAAAAAGCAAGAATATACTAATGTACCAGTTGTATTTGAGGACATTAATTTTATTCGTGCTACAGTATTACCACAATATAATGAAGTCGAATTAACTCTTTCGATCCAGGAAGGTAATATCATTACACAAAAATTTATTCTCTCTTTTAAATATTAATTTTTAAGATGTCCCTAGTGGAAAAATTTCTCAGAATTTTTCATATTATTAATCAGAATTTTTATAAAAATTTTTAGATATTCTCCGAATGCTCAGAATTTCTCAGATTTGTTATACAAATTGGAACGTTTTTAAAAAAAAACAGACAAAATAAATTATTTTAAATAATAATAAAATATTTCAGATATTTTGTTAGCACATCTTTGTAAAAATCTGAATAAATATAAAAAAATCTGTGCAAATATTTATCAGAAATTTTTATAAATAATATGGATACTGAAATATTCTGAAAATTTTTATCCAATTATTTCTGAAAGTAAGATCTGAAAAATTATATATATTTTTTCAGAATTTTTATAAGTCTCAATTCTTACAAAATTACTGAGAAAATATCAGAAATTTTTTATCAGGGATATCTTTTCTTTTACGCCATATTTAAAGTGCAGAAATTTTGATTGAGAGTAACTAATCATAAGATAAAAAATCTCTTTACGCAAACTACTTTTGTAAACTATCCATATCCTTGTCGACAGTTTCTTGTTCGTTAATTTATTGTATAAAATGTGTTACGTATAAAAAATTTATATTAATTGTATCTAGGTAGCAATAGGTTCGAAATAATTGAAGGAGAAAGTATTATTGTTACTGGAATAGTACGAATTCCCACCAATATTGAGAATGAAAAGATATCTGCTAATCTTGCTGAACGTGTCGATGATGAAGAAGAAATGAATACAAAAGCCATTTATAAAGAATTAAGGCTTCGTGGTTATCAATATGCTGGCGTATTTCGTGGATTAAAAAGCGCATCCGTTACGGGATCAAACGGTCATCTCGCCTGGACACATAATTGGATAACATTTATAGATAATATGTTACAAATGATGATTTTAGGAAAAAATTCGAGAAGCCTTTTGGTTCCAACAAAAATTCGCAAGCTGACAATTGATCCGAAATATCACATGCAGCTGATGGAACGTATTCAAGATTACCCAGTTGAAAAAAGGCGTAAGTAACACAAGTATGATATATAATGTAGCTAGAAGCAAATCAATTTCATGGTCCGATGAATCAAATTTTTTACTGTGCTACATTGCAGAATTCTCTGTTCGTCATTACAAGTCTCTAGACGCTATAATATCCGGAGGAATAGAAATTTGTGGCACTGTGGCTACACCTATATTTAAGCGACAAAAAACAGTTAACACCGTTCTTGAAGAATATAAATTTGTTGCTCATCGTGATTTAGGAACTATGACGTTACAAGATGCAGTGAGAATGTCGGTGCACATTGCACTCGAATGTTATAATATAATAAATGTTAAAATTATCGAATTTGTCGATGATAGTGACAAAGTGGTACCAGAAGATTTAAGTTCTCCACTTGTTAGTAAAATCTTAAATGATTTACCTCAGATTCGACATCATATCAGGCTAGTGACGAATCATGAAAGATTCGAAAATATTTCTTTTCCCAACAACGTTTCTACCACGGACATTACTAAGTTGTCGAAAGACGAAAATTGTTTGATGATCATTGGTTTCGATATTTTGACAAAGAATAGCCAAAAATTATATAAACAGTTGCTGTCTCTATTAATGCCGCAGGGTTTTATATTGACTCTGGAGGAATCAAGTTCGATCAACGATTATTCATGCCTGAAAACATATGAGTTGGATGTCATAGTGGAGAAACAAATAAATGGAAAAACGCTTCTATTATTAAGAAAAACGCAAAATATTGCGAGAAATCGGCGGACTGTGCATGTAAAGAATTACGAGTTTACGTGGGTAGATGAACTGAAATCAATCATGAGTGTGCAAAACGAGACTAGTCTAGATACAAGGATCATACTCGTCGCGGAAGGAGATTTCGAATGCGGGCTACTCGGTCTTATCAATTGTTTGCGAAAAGAACCAGGGGGCGAAATGATTAGAAGCGTATTTATTCAAGATCACAAAGCGCCTAGTTTTTCTTTGCAAGAACCATTGTACACAAAGCAGTTGCGGTTGGATCTACCTATCAATGTTTTACGTTCGGGTAACGTTTGGGGATCATACAGGCATTTTCCATTACCGTCGTTAGAACCAAAACTTATACAAAGTGCTTATGTTAAACAGATGGTACGTCAAGAAATATATTTCTGTTTTAATTTTATTACAGGTAATAATTATTTATGTCCATTTGTGACAGGTACAAGGAGATCTGAATACTCTTTGCTGGATGCAGTACAATATACCTTCCCACATTAAACGTGAAGATCTCGTTAATGTAATTTATGCGCCTCTAAATTTTAGAGATATTATGTTGGCTACTGGTAAAATCCAAACTATGGCATTATATTTTAACAAATCATCTGATTTACTCGGCTTTGAATTTGTCGGACTTGATATACATGGGCAGAGATTAATGGGAATATCCTTATATGGGTAAAAGTCATGTCTCTTTTTTCTCTATCAATATTCACTTATAATGAAGGAAACTATTCACATTTAGTAGTATCAATTTAATATTTAATTTCAAATTTATTAGATTAAATTTTATTTATGTCAAAAGTATGTAAGATAAAACACAAAATAAAAGAAATATTCCATTTTATTTATATATATTTTATTATATGTATATATATATATATATATATTTATAATAAATATAATTGCAACATTACCTTCACGTGATAATTACACAAAATTATATGCTTCCAAAATTTATTATGTTTAGAGGAATAACGAATATATGCGTGCCCGACAAATATCTCAGTTGGAGCGTACCCGACGAATGGACAATGGAAGATGCAGCAACGGTTCCGTGTGTGTACAGCACCTGCTACTATGCTTTGTACACAAAGGGTAAAATAAAAAAAGGAGACAAGGTGTTGATCCATTCTGGTACTGGAGGTGTTGGTCAAGCTGCGATCCATTTTGCGCTTTACGAAGGTTGCGAAGTGTTTACGACAGTTGGAACTGTCGAGAAACGACAGTTTATAAGAGAAACGTTCCCCTCTATTTCAGAAGATCATATTGGAAACTCTCGAGATACAAGCTTTGAACAAATGATTATGCAGCGTACAAGAGGTCGTGGGGTGGATATCGTATTGAATTCCTTAGCCGAAGAGAAATTGCAAGCATCTGTTCGTTGTCTAGCAAATGGAGGCCGTTTTTTAGAAATTGGAAAATTTGATATGATTTCTAATAATCCATTGGACACATCTGCTTTCTCTAAAGGCATCAGTTTCTATGCTATTTTATTAGACAGACTCTTTTTTGAACATTCAAAACAAAAGATAGGAGTGTGGAAGGGAATCGCAGAAAGTTTAGAAAAGGGCATTATTAAACCGCTAAGTAGAACAGTATTTAATAGAAATGAGATAGAAGCTGCATTTAGGTATATGGCTACTGGAAAACATATTGGCAAGGTACGATTATTTCATAATATACAAGAATAACTTATTATATTATTAAGACATGTGAAACATTCCTTTAATTTAATTAATGTTGTAAAGATAGTAAAAAATATTTAGTTACTTTATTTAAATTAAATTTGACTAAATAATGTTTTACATTAATATAATTTATATATTAATAAGTAACACTATTTTAACATCTTTTATTATTATTAAAGAGTATAAGTTTTGTTCGCTTCTATCTTAAGTATTATAAATAAATGGTATTCCTTGCAATAACAAATTAAATCATAAAATGCAATATTGAAATTATATACATATATATACATATTATATAATATAATATAATAATAATAAATATAAGATAATATTAATAATTAGAAAAGAAAAAATAAAACTTTTTGTTATTATATTTTGCTTTATAGTAATAATTGTATTGATTGCTTGTAGGTAATAATAAAAGTTCGGGAAGAAAATGAGCCCTTGGATGCTCTTATACTTGCTCACCTACGATATAATTGTTTGGAACATAAAAGTTACGTCATTTTGGGTGGACTAGGTGGTTTTGGTTTAGAGTTAGCAGATTGGTTGACTCTTCGAGGTGCAAAAAATCTGGTTTTGACATCACGAACTGGGATTAGAACAGGTTATCAGCAATCAAGAGTAAAGCTGTGGCGATCTAACGGTGTAGATGTACAGATCGTTACAGTCGATGATACTTTGAAACATGAAGACTGTGAATTTATATTAAAATTTGCTGAGAAAAGAGCACCAGTGGATGCTATATTTAATCTTGCAGTTGTTTTAAAAGATTGTATATTTCAAAATCAATTACCGCAAACGTTCGAGGATTCATTTAAAGCGAAAGCATGGATGACGAAAAAAATGGACGAATTGTCGAGAACGATTTGTCCACAACTTCAACATTTTGTCGTTTTTTCTTCCGTCTCATGTGGAAGAGGAAACGCAGGCCAGACGAATTATGGCATGGCTAATTCCGTAATGGAGAGAATCTGCGAAAAAAGGATGGAAGAAGGATTACATGGTTTAGCAATACAGTGGGGTGCTATTGGTGATGTTGGACTTGTCGCAGATATGCAAGAAGACAACAAAGAACTTGTTATTGGAGGTACATTGCAACAACAAATATCCTCTTGCTTAGATGCATTAGACAAATTCTTACTACAAGATCGACCTGTCGTAAGCAGTATGGTTGTTGCTGAAAAAGGTGCAAATATTAGTGGATCAATGAATATTTATGAAACAGTTGTTCATACCATGGGTAAGCAATTTTGTAAAGTAATATAATAAAAATGCTTAAAGTATATTTATAAAAAGTATATTTTTGTAGTATGTTATTTTAGGAGATTACGTAGGGTAACATAAAATTTATTTTTAATTCTTAATTTAATTTGAAATAGGATTAAAAAATGTAAACACAATAACGCAAAACATATCTTTGGCCGAGCTGGGTATGGATTCAATGATGGCAGTAGAAGTTAAGCAGACATTAGAAAGAGAGTTCGATATCTCTTTGACGGCGCAAGATATTCGAAGTCTTACTTTTGCTAAACTTAAACAAATGACAGATACAGCCGAGCAAAGAACTACGGACGACATAAATAAAATTAATACAAATAGTTCAGAAGGTTTGGACATGCTGATTCGAAAAATAAATAATTCAGACTTTGTTCCAGATATTCTTGTAGAACTTGCTACAAGAAAGGAGGTTGGTAGAAACAATGTATTTCTCTTATCAGGAATTGAAGGGAGCTTAAGCGTATATAAATCTATAGCACCAGGAATTAAATCTTCGGCTACGTGTTTGCAACACGGTGTACTTAATATTCCCGAATGTCATTCAGTGATGAAGTCAGCCACTTATTTGTTGCCTGTAAGAAGTTTTGAATTGTTTAAACTTCTTATTTTAATATATATTTTTTTATATTTTTATTATTTAATAATTTATAATTATAAGTAATATCTGATAATTATGTTTAATAAATTTTTCGTATTACTACAGCCCATGCATACATTCATATTTGTTTTCTTAGCATATGTTGAAGAAAATGAAAGATCAAAAGGAATTTTTAATAGTGGGTTATTCGTTCGGATCCTTAATTGCCATCGAATTAGCAAGATTATTAGAAGCTAATAATTTCTCAGGACGATTGATATTGATAGATGGAGCTCCTAATCAAATGAAATTTCTGGCTAATCAATATTTTGGTTGTACTTCGCAACATGAATTACAAAATGTGCTATTACTCTTGGTGTTGGAAATGTACACTGCAGTCAACCAGAAAATGGTTAGTAAATTATAAAAAATGTACTCGAGTTTTTATTGCAAAAATTATATTTGTACCTATATGTATATAAGTTTAACTTTATATAAATTTAAGTAAAATGAGATCATACACATAAAATAACTATTATCATAACGTAAATATTATTCTTTAAGATTTCATATAGTGCGTACGTGCATGCGTGCGTTCGTATATGTATGTATGTAGTAATAGATTACAGATTATACCGTTGAATAAGTTAAATTAATAATATATTTGCAATGATTGTAATATGTCATTTATTATTCAAAGATGTATAAAAATGACAATTATATAAATGATAGAAATAATTTTAGAGATTGAGAAAATAATAAACGTGTATTAATAATTATGAAAGGAGTTCTAAAAATTATTAAATTAATAAATAAAGAGAGTAATGAAAAAGAAAACAGATATCGAAAGATTTTGCCAACATTTCAAAAGTTCTACTAACATTTATATTGCTGTTAAAATGCAGATAGTGTTTTCAGTTTAGCATTGTTTTTCATAATTGCACAAAATGCTAAAATTGTTATTTGTAGCTTATATCAGAGCTGGATAAATGTAACACATGGAAAGAGAAATTAGAAATATTCCACGCTTACTTTCCAAAAGAGTTAAATGCATTGACCAATGAAAATCAAAAAGTTGGATGTTCGACAATATACAATCATATAATCGCTATACAGAATTATGATATATCTTCATTACCCCGACTTAAATCATCTATAACATTGTTGAAACCTACACTCCAGACTATCTCATTTGCTGAAGAAGATTATGGTTTACATAAGGTAAATCTGATTCGGATAGAGATCTTGTTAAAATAAGGTTCTGATTTTAAAAATTACTTTATAACAAGAAAAATTATTTTCAGCTTACCGAAGGTAAAGTGCAAATTCATTACGTGGAAGGTACTCACGTCACAATGATGGACAACAACAAAATCGTATCAGCTATTAATGAAGAATGGGTGGAAGGATAATATGTTTATACTACATTTGAATATATTATAACTGCATATACCTACGTATATTGGTATATTTTAATAAAGGTATATAAATATAAAAAATATAATCTATAATTTGTAATAAAATATACATACCTATAGAATTGAATCTGTAATTTTTATAAGATAAAATAAAATGCAAACGCTATAAATATTTACAATTTTTGTTGCTTTCGATATTTGCATTTATTCCAAATTAAGTGCACAAATACGGTAGCATCGCAACACCAAGAACTTAAAAGGGCGACTGACCACGTGACCACATCACTTAAACATCGAGGTGCGTTATATCAAGCTAATGTAGAACTCTTACATCAAACGACCTTTCAAGCAAATTATCTCTTTAACTATAAACCAGCTTTCAAAAATTTAACAGCATTCTTCTCATATAATATATAAATATATGTTAATATAAGTTTTCGACCCAGTCCGATATAAAAATTGATGTATTTAATGCCAAAACCTCAAGATCTATATATTTAATAGTTGTACAAAAATTAAGGCCCGTATTCATAGTCGGAACTTATTTCAAGACCATCTTAAGTAACGTCTTAAGATGCTAATACGGTGATTGGTTCATGACATTCTAAGATTTTACTTAAGACGGTTTTAAATATAATATAAAATTTGACTATAAATACCGGCTTATGTGACATTCTTTTGCGTTCCAATTTCACCAGTCACACGTACGTATATGCACACATTCATATACCTAGTGATTTTGTCCCTCAAAAGAGATTTATACAATCCTATTTAATATTATTAAATTACAAATATATAAGATATTAGGATACAATATGTACATGTATTATTATATTACAACATATACAATATTATTAAAGTTATGCAATGCAAGTGAACATATTAATTGACATAATTATATAATTAACATACATACATATACGCGCAATAATAGAGAGGCAGACAACAGACAGAGAAAGAAAGAGAGAAATTAAGGGGAGAGATCTAAAAATTCTATTTTTTTTTTTTTTACTTAAAATATGAGAAAAACTTTTGACAAAAATCAAATTTCTCATTTTAAAGTATCACCATTTTGTAAAATCTTACTTAGTCTTTTTGGTTTATTTTGTTTCAGATAATATTATAATAGCTATACATTTATATTGTATATAGATTAACATTTTCTTTGCTTTTAGTGGTTTAGGAAAGCTGCAATATATCAATAATTATGGAACAAGGAATATACAAAAGGACTTCTAACATTTAAATTATAAAACATTAGCTGGTTACCCGGGCTTCTCTCGCCCTGGAGACCTCTCGCCCCTTTGTAGATATTTGTGCATAGAATTTGAAATGTATAGATGTTTGTTACTTAAAACCAATAAAATTATAATACTTCCGTGTAGGGAAAAAGTGTCCAAAATGATCCTCTTAAGGGAGAAATCAATAAATGACAAAAAATAATATGTCTCTGTTTAAATCATTAATGGTTTTTGGTTTAGTGGTTGTTTACCTACAATTAAAAAAATAGAGTTTTGAATTAATGCTGCTAGATACATAGTTACTTGTTATTTTACTAAAATCTTGTAAAGGAATTATTTGGTAGCAGGGGTGTCCAAAACGATCCCTGGGATATGGGCAAAATGATCCCTGGGGATCATTATACAAAAATAGGTCAGTACATTAAAAAAACATATTATAATTAACGTAATTAAAATTTAAACACAAAATTAAATTAAAAATGTTTAACATTAGATAAAACTACGAATGTCGAGTAAAAAAAAATTATAAAATTATTTAAAAAATAAAATAAAGTAAAAATATATAGAATTATAAAATGATGAAATGATAAAATTATTTACCAAAGGGATTGGAAATACAAAAATCACAAGAATAATCATCTAGCACAAATAACAAAAAGCCTGGGGTAAAATGATCCTGGGATTATTTTGTACACGTTGAGAAGGTCATTTTGCCCCAAATGACATTTTTTTATTTCGATATTAAAACCTAACCTAAAATTAAACGCGGCATTTAAATCACTATAAAAACATAAACTTAGATAATGCTGAAGTACAATAGTAATAATAGAATATGATAATCATGCATAAATGTACTTTGCCCGGTAATCAAAATTACTCTTACCTTACATCAGATTGGCAAATTATATATATATTTAAAAACTTAACGGCGCGTCAACGCGACCCGCCATTACACTCGATTGACATACTGATTCCTTCGAAGAAGTCGAATGCGGCAACCTCACGCGCGACGTAATTCGTTGTTTTCCACACTTGCCACACAAAATACTATTTTATTTCAACCGCAAGAATTTTTTGGCACGCGATGTTTCGCTTTTGACAATTATCAAGAATTATATCGTAGAAGCGGCGAGCCGGCGAATAAGCAGGAGCCTTAAGGAAAGCGGATAACGATCCTCAAAAATCTTCTTGTGTTAATTAACCTGTAATGTAATCAACGCACAGCCTAGTCGATCAATTTTTCTTTTTTACTTAAACTATCGGGCTAGCATTCTGAAAGAAATGATCTAATTATGCCGTCGCGCAGCCATTTGTCAATTTAAACATTCACAGCTGCCTTCTTCGACACAATCGCCTAGGTCACGATATACAAGTTTATTATCTCTTAAAACTAATTATCTCTTAAAACTAATTTTATGTTTATATCGACCGCGCGCGTTGCAACCGGCTTATAATTTTTAATCATTCTACATCCCTTCTATATCTACATCGTTCCATATCTCTTTTATTCATCATTAAAGCTCTTGCTGGCTCGATTGTCAAGTCCGCATTAACTGCAGTGTCACGTTTATCCTCGCGTTTTATACAATGTAAATAAGAAATGTTTAAAGGACGGGGCCCTTCAATCCTTTTCCACCTGCATTTCCTACGATAGACATTCAATGAACTATCATTAAAATCATTATATACGATTGCATCTCTCCAGCTTGCCAGGTACACTTTTTAAGTTTAAGCCACGAATGAATGTTTCCCCTTCCTCCCTTCTTCTCCTAACAAATTTTTTTTTCTGCACAAGAAAATATCGTGTGCATACCGCACAAGTCATATCACAATCGCTATTGACAGTTGTCATGAACTAACGTTTGTTCAACTACCCGAAGGAACATTGTCATTTTTCTTAAGTTCTTTTACATTCTCCTTTCTTAGTTCATTTATTATTTACAAAGGTTATTATTTTGGACATTTAAGAAATATCACTATCTGTTAATATCACTATCTGTCCTTAAGTTTTTACATACAGCATATCACATCTGGCGAAATTGTGAACTAAAAAGCGTGAAAAATGACGTTAAGCTAAATTATTTTTGCAACGTAGGTACAGTTATTTTTTTGTTTTTGTGCAGTTTTTTTGTATTTAAAATAATTGTCGTGGTGTTAAAATATACCGAAAATCCATTTTGTTATAATTTAATATATGAAAGCAAATATATGTATTTCAATTCGACGGCTATCAACAGCTTGTTTTCGTCCTTGATTAGGCACAATTCAATTCGATAGACGTGGATTGAACGAGAGTTTCAGTACATTTTACAAGTCTATTCTATCAATTACAAAAACGCTATCTTATTAAAAAGTTTTTATTTTTAATATAGGTACATATGTCGCAAGAATTTTCACGTTACGTCAATTTTGTTGCCTCACGCATGTCGTCGACTATAAACATTTCTGGCAATAGAAAAAGGCTACGACGAGTGTGACGTGGTCCGAGACGTCCACGCGAGATTTTACTTGCTCGCATTCGGCAATACATTGATCCTTCGTAATGGCTCTGGGCCTTTGAGTCCCCCTTCTCACCTATTTTTTTTAAAGTGGGAAGCCAGACAGGCAAACCCTGCCGGTTCTAAAGTTTAACTATAACGTAAAGAGCAGATGTTGTTTTTCCTCGGACGCCGTAGACCCACGTTTATACACTATAAGGATTAGTTAGATTACTGTCCTGTAGATCTTGTACATGCAATAAAAGATTGCATTCTGCTTTGACTTCTTTGGTTTATAAAGGTTTTAAAGGTTTTTCGTATTCATTAACTTTAAATGCTCACGAGTCACTTCCATGGTGCAAGAAGCAGTGTTATCTTTTAATAAATCATGTATAACACAGATGGAATTTAATGTCTCAATTGACATACTATTCTTTTTCATCGTTTTTAAGTCTGGGATAAGAGAGAATATACAGCCTGTTATAGCATTTGAATGAGGAAGACTTCTCACAACGCTCAGAAGTAACTGTAAACCTGGAAAGTATAGCTTTTCTTTCTTTGTGGAAAGGAACCGACTTGTATCCACATATCGTCAAAAGATAACTTTGACCACTCACTTTTGTGTCTGAATCGAGATTCCATATAAAACCTCCCATTCATTTGAAGTAATTTTTCATCATCAACTAATTCGTTTAATTTGCGATTAACTTGAAGAACTTTATCAAATGTGGAATGTCGATCACAATCGAACAATGCAGATTTGCTTTCAAAAACAGTAACACACTCTAAAATTCGTTATTGATTGGAAGACGTTCACGAATTTGTTCGCTTGCTATATTAATTGAAGCAATTTTTTTTACAAGTTCAATATCCATTTCACGCAAATTTCTTAATTTAATTTTTTAAAATATTTTTTACAGTCAGAACCAAAATCAATTTCCTCTAAAATGAGTTGATTATGTTTTAGAAAAATTCAAATTTTGTTAGATTCTCGAATTTTTCTATTTTATTAAGGCATCTTGATAATTTTAATAGAAACTATCCAATTCCACAAGAATAGCTCATATAATTCTTGTCGTTTAGTATTATATTTGTTAAAAGCATTAAGCGTAAATTTCAAAATGAAAAAGTAAGCTTTTGTTGTAGGATTGTTAAAAATTTCGAGCGTCATCTGCAGAATAAACGTTCTTACGTAATGATCCTTTAGAAATTTACCTAAGACATCCCACATTTCCAAAATTTTCCGAATCTATTTGTGACGCTTTAGCCAACGTGCTTCTGCATATTGCAAAGTCGTCGAAAAATCTTTGAGGCACATGTTAAAATTTCGGAAAATAGATCTTGTTATTTTAGAACCAGGTTTAACAAATGTAGAAATACCCTCGATAAAACGCTCACAATCTTGAGGAATTGTTTCACAAGCTTCTTTTGTTGCTAACGCTGAAGAATAGTATACACATAGAAGTGTAACAAGACTTGGATTTATTTCACTCAAGCTTGTTTCAAAGGGACGTTCGTCCATTACTATTAAAACATTTTCGCGAGAAAGACCAACGATTGATTCAAGTAAAATATTATTTTTTAACAACTTTCTTTTGAAAGATACAAATAACTTACTATCCGAACAATCAGTCGCGTTCAAGTAAATCATTTGTAGTAATTCGCACCTAACACCTAATGTTTTTGGTTCGACGTAACGGACCATTAATGGAAAAACATTTATTATTCATTAAGTTTGATGCTCCATCTTTATATACTGAAAATTTAGTTTCTCTCAAAAGATTGGATAATCGATTTGTTTCTCTACGAGATACGACTTTATTAATAATTTGCGTTAATTTACTTCTGCCTAAAGACATCGCTTCTATATAATACCGGGTTCCTTTCCAATACATTTTATAATTGCAAGTAAATCGGGTGCAAGTGAAAACGGTATATTCTTTTCCACAAAGAAAGTCGCTAATTTAATTTCCGCCATTTTAACATGTTCATTAAAAGTAAAATTCTCTTCCAGGTTTTGAGTCACTTCAAGTTGTTCCGAATTATCTGCATTGATAGACGATGTTCTATTTATAAGTTTTGTATTGTTAATATTATAGATTTTACAGTAATCTTGATTTAGTAACTTTAAATTTCTTAAATGACCTTCTCTTACTGAATGTTTTTTTATCTCTAAAAGAACACAAGTTAATGTAGTTTTACAAGCCTTGCAGAAAAATTTGGAACAATCATTAGGGACCTCTCTTACCCAAGTTCTTCAACATGTGCTAAAAAAATAAAAATTGAGTATATATGTAAGCTGCAGTAATACGAAAGATTTGTAATATATTGTTAGATTACTTTATTACACATATATGTATATAAACTATTTAAAAATAAAAAAATAAATATTTTAAGATTTTTAAGTAACTTTAATCTTCTTACTGGCAGCAAATAAGCGGCTGACTTCGTCACTGAATGACTTTCGTTAGGAATATTAAGTACACCATGTTGCAAACACATTGCCGAAGATTTAATTCCTGATGCTATAGATTTATATACACTTGAACATCCTTCGATTCCCGGTAAGAGAAATATATCGCCTCGATGAATCTCCTTCTTTGTAACAAGTTCTACAAGAATATCTGGAACAAAGTCTGAATCCTTCAGTTTTCGAATCAGCATGTCAAAACCTTCCAAATTACTTGCATCAATTTCATTTGTATCTTGTATCTTTCCTTGTTCAGCTGTAATTGTCATTTGTCTAAGTTTAGCAAAATTTAGAATTCTAACGTCTTGGGCTGTCAAGGAAATATCGAACTCTCTTTCCAACGTTTGCCTAATTTCTACTGCCATCATCGAATCCATACCCATTTCGGCAAGTGGCATATTTGGTGGCACTGCGTTTATGTTGTTCAATCCTATTTAGAAATTAAGTAAGAATTATATATTTAAATAAATTTTGACACTCTAATTTCCTAGAAAATTGCATACCAATAGAGACTAATCTAATGTAAGACTAAAATTGTTACGTTTTTTATATGCTTAAGGGGGGATCCTGGTGTAGAGCGTCCAAAAAATCAAATTTTTTTTTTTTATTGTAATCAATAGTACACTATTCGTAGAATATATTCCTAAAGTTACAATAAAAAATTCGAAGTTTTGAAGGCCTCACAGTCATTTCTTGCGCGCAGGTATACGTGCGAGTATACGAGCGGCAAAAACTTTAAACGCGTTTTTCTCGAAACCACGTTTTTGAAATTGGCGTGCACGATAACTCAAAAACTATTTGACCAATCAAGTTGGCTCTTGTACGTACACATAGTTTATTACATTCACTAGTCGGTAAACCTCTAAAATTAATAAAATAATTAATTTAAACAATTGTTATTGCATAAATAAAGTTCACATTTTTGAGTGAAAATTGCATTTCTTGTTTTAAAGTGCCGCCATTTTGTCAATTTTCAACTTTTTTGCATTTTTTTAGGTTTACCGACAAACCATGTTTATAAACAACTAGCTGGTTACCCGGGCTTTGCCCGGGGGTCGTTTTTCTTCAAACGACTTTCATTTGTGTTTCAATATCCATATTGTGGACAAACATAAGGAGTGTGTCGGGTGGTTGATTTAAGGTGGTAGTTTAACTTTTCCGTTTGAACAACACATTCCAGGTGCTTAAGTTTTAAACTTTTTGACTTGACAATGACCACATATTGCATTCATTTTCCCAATTATTACTCTCGGAAGAAATTGATATTCGTAATTTGGATCATAACTAAATGCCTCTAATTTCAAATCGGACCGCATAAATGTTTTCCTTAATTGAAAATGTCGTAACCGGTCTTTTTCTACTCGAGTTTCACGCTATTGAGTCATTTCTGCTTTTCCGATATTTCACTTACCGATCAGCGACTTTATCCCTTGGTTTTTGCCGGGCGTTTTTTCGGGAATTTCGAGATTGTTTGCTCGCATGTAACATAATTCGTTGTCTTCCGCAAATACCACATACTTACAATATTTTTTGTAAAACCTATTGCGAAAGTTCAATTTGAGATTGAAATTAAATTTAAATAAGAAATAGTATTCAACAAATACTGTAATCATCCCTTGGTTTTCCCGGGCGTTTTTTCAGGAATTTCGAGATTGCTCGCTTGCGATGTACACAGAACTTCGATATTTCACTTAAAAAACGTCCGGAAAAACCAAGGGATAAAATCGTTAATCGGTAAGTAAAATATTGAGGTTGTGTGTACATCGCGAGCGAGCAATCTCGAAATTCCCGAAAAAACGTCCTGGAAAACCAAGGGATGAAGACGCTGATTGGTAAGTGAAATATCGAGGTTCCGTAGTAACCTAGGTTTTGCGCAAGGATTTGAAGAGTAATGGTGCAAGATTTGGTTCAGATCGGTCGAATAGTTTAGGAGTGTATAATGAACAAACAAACTTAAAAAACGCCCGGGAAAACAAAGGGATAAAATCGGTAATCGGTAAGTGAAATATCGAAGTTCAGTGCGTACATCGCGAGCGAGCAATCTCAAAATTCCCGAAAAAACGCCCGGGAAAACCAAAGAATAAAGTAGCTGATCGGTAAGTGAATAATCGAGATTCCGTAGTAGCCTATGTTTTGCGCAAGGATGTAAAGAGTAACTGTGCCAAAGTTGGTCCAGATCGGTCGAATAGTTTAAAAGTGTATGAAGAACATACATACATACAGACATTCTATTTTATATATATAGAAGATAAGAAATGTTTTTTTTTTTTTTTTTTTTTAGACGTGTAAAGAAGGAGCTAGGATGCACGCCGTTTAAAACCGACGCTCTTACTTACGCCCTATAAACATATTAAATAATTTTTTTTTTTAAATAAAAAAAATTTTTTTGCGTTGTTTAATAATAAAGTAAAACAGCCCAAAAGTTATCAAAGCGATTCATTAAATAGTTTCTTTTAAAAAAATTCCCAAAAATACCATTATTTTCAGTAGTCTACACCAGAATCCCCCCTTAAGCATTCAGCTTTTTCAATTTTATTATTTAATTAAATTGTTAATTACTTTTTAAATAGCACACAATAGTATATATTTTATTTAAAACTTCTTAAATTTCTAAAAAGTTTTCTCATGTTGTGAGACGCTAAAAGAACTGTGGAATGATGTAAGGATATAAGCAAAGAAAGATTTAACTTTGTTTTCAAGCAATGAAGGAATAAAAACTAGGAAATACAGGCAATCTATATATTTCACTACAAAAATTTTTTGATAAGTAAATAATTATATTAAAGAGTGTATTTCTCTCTAATAAACTATTTTTTTTATAAATATGCTTTTCTTGTAAAAAATTGAATAAGCTACACGAAGAGAATTTTATATTAAATTTTACTATGGTGCCGCACCAACTGCGGACCATCAAGACGCACAAGTTTAAATGCTATAGTCTTATAGAAAAATTACTATGGCCATAGCATTTAATGCTACGATCATAGCATTCAATGCTATAATTATAGCATTAAATGCTATGATCGTAACATTAAATGCTATGATCGTAGCATTAAATGCTATGGACATAGTAATTTTACTATAAGACTATAGCATTTAAACTTGTGCGTCTTGATGGTCCGCAGTTGGTGCGGCACCATAGTAAAATTTAATATAAAATTTTCTCCGTGTATAACTTCATTGGAAAACATATAACTTTTTTCTATGAAGTTTGGTAAATGTGCAGAAGTGGCGTTGCAGCAGGAATCGCGGTTTTTTGTGACAATTAACAAAACAAGTTACAAAAACATAATATATACGTAAGGTTATAAGGGGGGGGGGGGGGGGGGGGCTTTAAGTTTTTATTAGGAAAAATCAATGTTTGCAATTTTCCACGTGACACGAGGTTTCCAGCCGAAAGCAACGATTCTCTGCTTTAAATGACTTTCAAGGGTCAGCTCCCCCCCTCCCCCCCCCCGGTGGACTTTGCTTTACAACTTACAAAGTAGGTACATGCATGGACAGAGGAGCGTGTTCCACAGGGGTCAGGGTTGGTGAACCTCGCTTTACAACTTACAAAGTACATGCGTGGACAGAGGAGTGTGTTCCACTGGTTTGGGGGGTGCGGGTGGGGGGCCGAAGGCCTTCGGCCTCCCACCCGCACTCGCCTGTACGGGATGAACCTCGCTTCAACTTATGGCTCCTGCACACAGGACGCGGCAACGCTAGAGAATAACGCGTGGCTCACGCGTTAGCCAATCAAAGTTGGGTCAAGCTTAACTTTTTCCGCGCGGCAAAAGATTTGGTTGGCTGTAGCACCAACTTCCGCCGCGCGGCAAGCGCTGCCGCGTCCTGTGTGCAGGAGCCATTACAATTTGTAAAGCGAGGTCCACCCACCCCGACCCCTGTGGAATACGCTCCTCAGTATGTATGACAAGTATCACTTTTTTGTTCTCATATCAACTTTTTTTCTTTTTATGGATATCCCACCCCATCGCCGACTAATGGCTCCTGCACACAGGACGCGGCAGCGTTTGCCGCGCGGCGGAAGTTGGTGCCACAGCCAACCAAATCATTTGCCGCGCAAGAAAAGGTAAACTTGATCCAACTTTGATTGGCTAACGCGTGAGCCACGCGTTATTCCCTAGCGTTGCCGTGTTCTGTGTGCAGGAGCCATAACAGTTGCCTTTGAAAAGAGCAACTGTTTTTACTTTAAAATATTAATTGCAATCTAAAAATTTTTGTTAGAACCTGTTACAAGAATTTAAATCAGAAAACCGTGTAAAAGCCTCCTAAGACTTAATGGCTTAAGTCTGCATTTGTGAAAGATGGTTTCCCAAAATATTACACGTATTCCTTTAAATTCAATTTACACACATAACATATTTTACGAGATATTACTCTTTTCTTCGACCAAATTTGTTGACTCCAATAAATATAGGATGTTTTACTCTTCGTAGTCACACTGGGTCAAAACGACCCACCCTCAAATTTGGAGCTTAATATCGGTATATGCCAGAAGAAATACCTTTTTTGAAACGCGCACTAGAGGACTACTTTTTTTCTTAAAGTGTCGTATCTTAGGAGTATAACCTTCAAATTTTATTTAAAAAAAAATTGAAAATTTTAAAAGTGATTTTTTAAGTAAAAAAACTACTTTTTTACGCATAAACTTGTTTACGATTTTGTTTTTTAACATGTTGCCATTTGATTTCTTACAAAACCGCAGTTGTTTTATATTCTAGAATGGTCAAAGTATGTTCCAGAATTATTTGAACCCGATCGGACCGACACCATTGAAATGGTAACCATTTAAAAAATCGAGCCTGGGTCGATACGACCCACAGTGTGACTACCGCGGGATTCTAGAGTAGTGTGACTACAAAGGGTTAAAAAAAAGTGTCACATATTTTGAGAGTAGAAAGTATCCATCAAAACAAGAAAAAAATGTCCAGTAAACATGGGTCCTAAACCAAATACCTGTTAAGGTATGGGCCAGTATTTATTGTATACTATAGGAGGTGCTTTATATAATTGTTATTTTTGTTTTGATGAATATTATCTGCTTTCAAAATGTGTAATACTTTTTTTAAACACCCTGTATATTGGGTGTTTAATAGCGTCTTGTATTGGAAAAACTCGTTGGCACTCAGTGCCCCTAATAGTTTTCGAGTTTTTTGTCGGGATTTCAAAACATGCTCACTTATAGAGGCGATTTTTGGCATTACTCTGGTATAAGGTACCAAAGTGTACCAAACTACACCAGAACCAATAGCAATCACTGATAGCAACTTTGGTATATGTGTCGTAGCCAGATTACAAAATCCGTCGTTTTATAAAACGTCCAGGCATTTTATAAAGTGCGGCCACATTCTCAAATCATGGTTGAAAATAAAATGTTTTACAATCTGGTTAAGAATTTTAGTGTTTTTATAAAACGCTAACAAGCGACCCGCCACATTATCAAACGCAAAGATTTGTACATTGTTTTAGAATCTGGCTCATTAATTTCAGTCATTTTATGAACTGTTTTTATAGAATAACCATTTATAGAAAATTAATAGGTAATTATGTTATAATATTAATAAACAATGGTAAATATGCATATTAGGTCAAACCTCACCGATGACCTTGACCTTGACATATGTTGTCAAGGTCACCCTCCTGAGTGACCTTCAGAAGGTTTTAGCTGGCGGTCATTGTTTATTAAAAAGTTATAAACAAAAGAAGTTTGACAAATATAGCAGTTATTTTGAGTATTGAAAGGCATAAACGACCTTGACCTTGACATATGTTGTCAAGGTCACTCTCCTGAGTGACCTTCAGAAAGTCTTAGCTGGCGGTCATTGTTTATTAAAAAGTTATAAACAAAAATATTTGTTGGGAAAAATTATTTAAAGCAGTGAATTGTTGGTATATTGAAAGGAAAGTTATCAACTATTCTCTGCTTTAAATAACTGGCAGAATTTC
>JASTWQ010000863.1:0-62610 GCA_035220615.1 Leptothorax acervorum
AGCAGGCTTTTCGTTCGGTCCGACCGGAGGAATACGCGTGACGACGGCCACCGATCAAACCACGAGAGTGAGGGGGGAGGTCGAAATTCCAATCACTCTCCGAGAGAGAACCGTAAATACGCGAGTGTTCGCGCTGCCGACCCTGGCGTTGACGTGTATTCTGGGTCAGGACTTTCTAGAAGCTTTCGGAATCGTTGTAGATTTCGCGCAACGTAGGTGGCATTTCAGGGACGATCCCTCGCGCCAATATTCTTTCGAGACGGAATCTAACAATTCTCTCGTTAGCGTATGCGCGACCCCGTCAGAGGGGGGACAACTTACGCCGGAATCAGATACGCCGAGTAAAGCTGTCGTGGAGAGGGAACCCACAGCGGAAGTTAGCCTCGAGAACGTGTGCGAGCCCGCGGAAACTCCGCGAAAAGGGGAGGGGAAACGGAAGCCGGAAGCGTCGCCGCTGGTGTGCGCGGGTTTAAGCGAACTGTCGCCTGACGAGGAGCGACAACTGCAGGATTTATTAGCGTCCGAACTCCCGGGAGATACGGAAAAACTCGGTGTTACGCATCTCACGGCCCATCGTATCGATGTAGGGGGACACCCCCCGATTAAGCAGCGTTGCTACCCCGTTTCGCCGAAAATACGCGAAGCAATTCACGACGAAGTAGATCGGTTATTGGCGGCCGGAATAATAGAACCTTCGACGAGCGAGTGGTCTACGCCAATCGTCATGATAAGGAAACCGAACGGAAAATACCGGTTTTGCTTGGATTTTCGGGCGGTCAATAAAGTGTCCAAAAAGGACGCTTACCCGCTGCCGTTGATGAACGCGATATTGGACCGGTTACGAAAGGCGCGTTATATTTCGACAATTGATCTCAGCCAGGCCTATTTCCAAATACCGCTCGATGAGAGGAGTCGGGAAATTATGGCTTTCGCGGTGCCCGGAAAAGGCCTGTACCATTTTAAAAGAATGCCGTTTGGGCTGACGGGAGCCCACGCGACGTTCCAGCGACTTCTGGATAAATTGATCGGACCCGAGATGGATCCGCACGCGTTCGCGTATTTGGATGATGTAGTTGTCGCGACGGAGACCTTTGAGGAGCACTTAGAGTGGTTAAAACGAGTCTTCGCGCGTATTCGCGAAGCCGGTCTGACAATCAATCCGGAAAAGAGTAAATTTTGTCGTTCGCAAGTAAAGTATCTTGGGTTTTTAGTGCAAAAGGAGAGTTTGAGAGTAGATCCGGATAAGACCGTCGACGTCCGAACCTACCCTCCACCAAAAGATATCCCGCGATTGCGTCGCTTCATTGGGATGGCGTCATGGTATCGCCGCTTTATTCCTAATTGCGCTTCCGTGTTAGAGCCGTTAACTCGCTTACTGAAGAAGCAACAGTCTTGAGAGTGGGGGGACGCCCAAAAGCAAGCTTTTGAAAAAGTGATCGCGTGCATTACGTCTCCACCTACATTGGCGTGTCCGGACTCTAATGAGCCGTTTACCTTGCAAACGGACGCGAGCTCGCTCGGTCGGCTTAGGGCCGGTCCTCACGCAAAGGATCAAGGACGCCGAACACGTGGTCGCGTATGCGAGTCGCGCGCTGTCGGACGCGGAGCGAAATTATTCGACGACCGAGCAGGAGTGTCTAGCCGTCGTATGGTCCATAAAAAAATTCAGACCGTATTTAGAAGGTTATAAATTCACGGTAATCACGGATCATAGCAGCCTACGCTGGCTGCACAATTTAAAAAATCCTACGGGACGTTTAACGAGATGGGCTCTGGAACTACTCGAATATGATTTCCAAATCGAACACCGGAAAGGAACGCTACATCGTGTACCGGATGCTATCGAGAATTTACGAGGCGGATGGGGAATTGTGCGCGGTGGCCGCGGTCGGAGATAGGTGGTACGACAAAAGAGTCGCCGATGTTGTCGGAAACCCGCGTCGATTTTCCGGATGGAGAGTGGCCGACGAAAAATTATACTTTCGGAGACCCCGCGCGGTCATTGAGCAAGCGGTCGGGGATAACGAGCAGTGGAAGTTGGTCGTGCCACGCGAGTCGCGCAATGATATAATGCGTGAGAATCACGATCCGCCGCATGCGGGACATTTAGGCGTCGAAAAGACGTACCGATGGATCGCGATTCGATATTACTGGCCGCGCCTATTTAAAGATGTCGTCAACTATGTGCGCCGGTGCGATACGTGCCAAAAAGCGAAAGTGGAACAGGAGGTTCCGGCGGGATTAATGGGGCAAAGAATAATCGAGGCCCCGTGGACGGTGTCACGGCAGATATAATGGGACCGTTCCCGTCGAGCAAAGCGGGATACGCGTACCTCCTCGTACTACAGGACCTTTTCTCGAAATGGGTCGAGTGTTGCCTGCTACGTAAGGCGAATGGAAAGAAAATCAGAGAGGCCGTCGAGGATCTCGTCATCTTTTGCTGGGGCGCGCCGCGAGTACTATTGACTGATAATGGGACGGAATTTATAAATCGTGAGATGCAATCGTTGGCAGAAAAACATGGGTTCCACAATTCGACGGTGCCACCATATCACCCTCAGGCGAACCCCGTCGAAAGGGTTAACAGAGTTCTTAAAACGATGATTACGGCTTTTCTGGGACGGGACCACCGCGAGTGGGACCAACATAATCACGAATTTCGTTTCGCGTATAACTCTGCGTACCACACGTCGTTACAGGCGACCCCCGCATTTTTAAATTTCGGGAGGAAACCGCAGCCTGTTAATATATTTCGCGGTCGAGATGACGCTGTCGAGGTAGAACTTTCGGATCCGGAAGAGTGGGGCGAGAGAATGGCGCGAATCCGACTATTGCGAGAATGGATCGTAGAAAACTTAGAGGCCGCGAGACAGAAACAAACTCGGTATTATAATTTACGTAGGCGGTATCGTAGATTTGTAGTGGGCGAGCAGGTGTTGAAGAGGCAGCACGTCTGTCGTCCGCCGCTCAACACGTTTCCGCTAAATTGGCCACAAAGTTTCACGGTCCCTTTATTATTCGGAGGATTCTGTCGCCCGTGGTATACGAGCTCGCGGACTCGGCCGGACAGTTACTAGGAAAAATTCATGTTAAGGACCTTGAAGCGACAAGTTTTCCAAAACGCTCGCGCTTCGCACAAACAGCAGAGTTTTCCGTACACCGCACAATAAACGAAAAGAATACAAAAGAACTTATACTTTTAATGGATTACACGACGAGACGCTAATATACATAAGTAAAGAGACGCGAATATATTTAACTTAAAATAAAGATCTCGTAACGATGCACCCTACGAATGCATCGTCTCCCGGCTAACACCCGCCGGATTCCGCCCGACCGATCACCCGTCGGGCGAAGATAGGGCGCGGTGCGCCCACTTTTTAATTACATATAATTATCGCGCGCCCGAGCAACAAGCTCGCGGCACCGATACCCCGTCGGAGGCCCGACGAAAGCCGACGGGAGCCGATCTCCGCCGCGTTCGAGCACGCGTATCTCGCCCCGCTCCGACCGCCGCGCGGCCCGTGCGGGGGCCAGCCTCCCCACCGAAACCGCTCCGGAGGGGTATAAAGAGCGGCGTCGCGGCCGAAAACTCGCCTTTTTCGTTCCGTTTCGACTCGAAACCAGCACGATCCGCTGCTCTCGAAGCGAAGCAACCTCACCAGCACTTCCTAGGGCGGCACTCAAACGGGGTCCAGAGATCTGGGCCTCGACCAAGTAGTCTTGGTAGCCACCCGAACTCCCGTCCCGGTCGCAACGGCAAAACGTGGTCGAGGGATCTCGGCCTCGTGACAAGCGATCTTGTCACCGGAGCTCCGGACATTTCAAACCAGACAATCGGCTCGCTTGCACCGGACCGACCGTTCCTCATATGCACATACCTGCACCTTTTGCAATTATATGCCGCGTCTTCGTCTAAACCCGCGTCGTGTGCACTCGCTCCGTGTTTAAATACCGCGCCGTGTACACTCGCATATACGGGAAATATCGCGTCCGTCTCCGCATAAGATACCGCGTCGCATTCGCACTGTTCTATATACCGCATCTTGCGTCCTTGCGTATATTCTAAATGTCGAAGTCGTGTGCACTTGCACACATTGTAAATAGCGCGTCCGTTCTCATGTAATTACCGCGCCGCGTGCGCTAATACATATTGTAATACTGCGCCGTGTGCACTGGCACATTCGTGTAAATATCGCGTCCGTCTCCGCATAAGATCCCGCGTCGTGTGCATTCGCACTGTTCTATATACCGCGTCTTGCGTCCTTGCGTATATTCTAAATGTCGAAGTCGTGTGCACTTGCACACATTGTAAATAGCGCGTCCGTTCTCATGTAATTACCGCGCCGCGTGCGCTAATACATATTGTAATACTGCGCCGTGTGCACTGGCACATCCGTGTAAATATCGCGCCTGTCTCCGTGTACTATCGCGCCGCTGCTAGTTTCGCGGTCTGTATTCGTCTCAAACTTGATGTAATAACGAATAAACATCTGTGTTTGTTAAATAAAATCCTAATTATTGTTTCTGGGCCTACCATCGAACCCTGATCCGGCGAGCTAAGTCCGAGTTCGATTCATATAAAACGGCAGGCCGTTATAATCGAGACGCGAAAGTTCTAGAAGAATCAGGACGCGAATACTGAAATCGACAAGACGCTAACGCACGCGAGACGAGACTGAGACGACGTGGCGCCAACGTACATATTATGCACGAAACAAAAATAACATAGAGCCAAAAAATACAGAACGCACTCTACAGCGCGCCCATCGCGACATCTAAACCGATGCGCTCAGTGCGAAACCATATACACGCAACACTCCCACTGGTTGAGGACTTCTGCGCTTCGAGTTCCAGTTGCAGCCCCTTTCGGTTAAGTAGAAATGACTGCTTCGGTAACGCCTTGGTTAGGATATCCGCTAACTGCTTAGACGATGGCACGTATACGATGTCGATCTCGCCGCTCTCATGAACTTCTCGAATGAAGTGGAAGCGAACAGCGATATGCTTCGTTCGCTTATGGAACTCTGGGTTCCGAATCAACTTAATACTGCCTTGATTATCAAGGTACATCTTGGTCGCGCTGCTGAGCCTGACTCCCACTGATTTGAGAAGCCGTCGAAGCCAAATTGCCTCCTTTGATGCCCCACATGCAGCCACGTACTCGGCCTCGGTTGTTGACAGAGCGACCACGGGTTGCATCTCGCTCGACCACGACACAGCGCCCCCGGCCAGTGTCGCCACATAACCACTTCTTGACCGTCGCGTATCCGGATCGGCAGCATAGTCAGAATCCGAGTAAATTTTAAGGCCTTCTGTGTTCGATCCATTGTAGACAATATTACATTCTACTGTGTCCCTCAGGTAGAAGATTATCTTCTTGACAGCAGTCCAATGCGCCTGACCTGGATCTGCTGAGTAGCGGCTAACCACTGACACCGCATACATGACGTCCGGACGGCTAACACACGCAGCGAACATCAACATACCAACCGCCTCGCGATACGGCACTTTTAACATCTTCTGTCGTTCATCTTCGGTCCCTGGTGCCATTGAGTGATCGAGCTGCAGCCCATGTTGTGCCGGTGTTGACGCCCCCCTTGCATCGAGTAGTCTAAATTTCTCGGCCACACTGTATAACCGCGCTGACCGACGCGGATCCCCTGTTTTTCACGATTACGGCGAATCTCAAGACCGACGAAATAATCGACGCTTTCTAATGTCACCTCAAACTCTAACCTGAGCACCCGAATTACTTTGTCCAATGCAACCGACGAGCTCGACAGCAACAATCCGTCGTCGACGTACAACCCGAGTATGACTAACTGTCCGTCCACAATGCCAACGAAAACGCAGCGATCAGCGTCACTTGCCACAAACCCGTACGAATCTAGAAACCTTTTGAATCGTTTGTTCCACTGTCGCGGGCTTTGTTTCAGGCCATAAAGCGATTTCACGAGCTTGACCACTTGACCACTTCCGGGGACTCCCTCAGGCAATGTCATGAAAATGTCCTCGTCGAGCTCCCCATACAGGAACGCAGTTCGGACGTCAAACTGCCGCATGTCCCAATCATTGATTGCTGCCAATGCAAGTAACACACGCACCGAGTCATATCGCACGACCGGTGCGAACGTTTCCGAATAGTCGACGCCCTCGCGCTGGCTGTAACCGCGAGCAACCAGTCGAGCCTTGTACTTTATGATGTCGCCATTCTTGTCCAGCTTATACTTAAACACCCATCTCGCTGAAATTGGTCTGCGGCCTGGCGGTAGATCACACTCGATCCACGTCCCGTTCTTGCGATGAGCTTCAAGTTCTAAGTCCCGCGCATCACGCCATTTAAACCAGTCTGACCGTCGCTCAGCCTCAGCCATTGAGGTCGGCTCAATCAGTTCACATATATGCGCTTGATAACGCTCAGGCTCTTTCAGTCTGGAGCGGTCACGAAGCTGGCGCGACCCCAGCCTTCTATTATTGTCCGTAGGTTTGTCGGTTTTATCTTCGTCTGATGCACTCGACTCCGCGTGCGATTCCATCGCATCTTCGTATGATGTACTCGACTCCGCCTGTAAATCCACCTCATCTTCGTTTGATGCACTCGACTCTGTCTGCGATTCGGTGTCATCCTCCGTAGGCACAGCTCCTGGTCGTGGAGCCCATCTGGATACCACCTCATCTTCATGCGGCTGACCATCCTCGTCGAATATGATCTCTAGAGACTGTGATTTTCTTAGTTTTCATGTTGAGCAAGCGATAATTGGATGATTCGCTTTCGTAACCAACTAGCACGCGCCGAACACTCTTTGGTTGCCACTTCGTACGCTGTCCTTTGATCTTCTCGTATGCAATCGCACCGAATGGGCGCACATGCTCAAGTTTCGGAGCATAACCAAACCACTGCTCGTACGGTGACGAGTCTGGATATTTAGCTGACGGCATCCGGTTACGCAAGTATGCCGAACACAAGACTGACTCCGCCCACAACTCCTCGGGCAGGTTCTTCGCAAGTCGCATCGTCCGACCATCCTCAACGAGCGTTCGATTTTCGCGCTCTGCGGCGCCGTTCTGCTCTGGCGTGTATGGAGCCGAGAACTGATGATCCATCCCCTTTGCATTGCAGAAATCACGGAACTTGCTGTTGCGATATTCCAGTCCATTATCGCTACGTAGTATCTTGATGCGAGTACCATGCATCGTCTCAATGCGATTGTACACATTGACAAACTTGTCGAATACCTCGTCTTTACTCTTCAGAAAGGACAAAAAGCGGAAACCAGTTGCATAATCCTTGAAGGTGACAAGGTAGCGATGACCGCCGTATGAGGCCACTGGCATTGGCCCGCACACGTCACTTGAGATAAATTTGCCTTTTCGGAACGCCTTTAGATCAGCGTCGTTAAACGGCTTCTTCGCGTGTTTGCCATATACGCAGCTCTCGCACACGAATTCGTAGTCTGTGGGAATCTTCAGCTCCGGAATCGCTCCCGTCCTGACCATTCGTCGCATCGTTGATAGACCCACGTGACCCAGACGCTCCGAACAAATTCGACGGAAGTTGATCAGCAACCAGTTTAGTCTCACCATTTCTCTTAAATAGTAGCTTCTGTCCATCGTAACAGGCTGTTACACCTTGTCGTCCGGCGGCACCAACACTGAACAGCGACTTTGACAGCGATGGCACATACAATACATCGAGGAACTTTGCCGGCTCCCACCGGCCGTCAACCAGGCATTCGACCGCCACCGTACCACGACCTACAGCCTCGACATGCGAATTATCGGCAACGTTTAGAGTCATTGAGCAGTCGACCATATCAGCAAACCATGACTTGTCATTCGTCATGTGACACGTAGCACCGCTGTCAGCAATCCAATCACTGTCGACAGCCACTCTCGAGCCAACGGTGAAACAATTGTCACTGCCCCCGGCAGTCGGTTTCTCGCCGTCACCATTTTGCTTCTTGGCACTACCATCTTGCTTCTTGACACCGCCATCTTGCTTCTTGCCACCGCCATCTTGCTTCTTGCCGTTACTGTCCTGCTTCTTATCGCCTGATTGACATTCCCGTGCATAATGTCCGACACGTTGACACCTGTAACACGTGACAGCCTTTTTGCCTTTCTTCGACTTCCCGGAAGTCTTAGCCGGATCCGCCACTGCTCGCTGTGTCTTGCTTTTGACCGCCAACGCCTGATCACTCGATTCAGCGTTAGCCATGCGGGCCTCGCTCTGCAACAGCATTCGTCGCAGCGCATCACGAGACTGCGTCGCCAGCACGTCCCAGGCGATAACCACTGGTGTGTACCGTTCCGGCAAATCATCGAGTAATTTCGCGTAGTAGTTCTCGTCACTGATTTCTTCGCCAGCGTCAACGCATGCTTGTGCCATGTTATCTACATGCGCGATATGTTGCGCCATCGACCGACCATCGTATGAATACCTGTCATACACCTTGAGTGCATTCGTACGCGATGTCGGATTCTTTCGATCGTAAACTCGGCACAGATTTCCCCACATGTCCGCCGCTGATCTTGTTGCACTGACGTATTCACGCTGGTTAGCATCCACAGCCGATAAGATTGCCAATTTAGCCGCCGCATCCTTTGTTTTGAATCTTGCGACGGCGACCTGGTCGGCCCCGGCCGCCCCAGGTTCAATCTTGCACGTGCCGTCGACCACCTGCGTCAAATCGTGCACCTCCAAGTAGGCCGACATCTGGAGACGCCACATGGGGAAGTTGTCGGCGCCCGACAGCTTCTCGAACTGAGGCATTTGCATAGACGAAGTCGACATGATGTAATCTTTATTGGCAGTGGAAGCGTGCTGGGCCCATAACCTGAAGCGACAAGTTTTCCAAAACGCTCGCGCTTCGCACAAACAGCAGAGTTTTCCGTACACCGCACAATAAACGAAAAGAATACAAAAGAACTTATACTTTTAATGGATTACACGACGAGACGCTAATATACATAAGTAAAGAGACGCGAATATATTTAACTTAAAATAAAGATCGAGACGCGAAAGTTCTAGAAGAATCAAGACGCGAATACTGAAATCGACAAGACGCTAACGCACGCGAGACGAGACTGAGACGACGTGGCGCCAACGTACATATTACGCACGAAACAAAAATAACATAGAGCCGAAAAATACAGAACGCACTCTACAGCGCGCCCATCGCGACATCTAAACCGATGCGCTCAGTGCGAAACCATATACACGCAACAGACCTTAAACCTTATCACGCTCCTCTCCCTCCTTAGGGTGTCGTAGCTGTCGTAGTTGTCGTAGCTGTCGTAGCTGTCGTTGGTGTCGTTGGTGCCATCGCTGTCGGGCTTGAGGATCCTTGTCGCGGAGGATGGATCCCCAAGACATGGATTTTTGGCTTCAATGGATCCATGTATCCTCAGGGTACAACAGGACTACCCCGGCTTCTGGGAGGCGCTCGCCGGAGAGGTGCACAGAAGGAGGGCCCGTCAGTTCACGACGACCGGGGCAGTAGTACGCGAAATTTTTGAAAGCGACGCGACTACCCAAACCGAGCCCATGGAAGAGAGGGTAGCCGAAAGGGCCGGGAGCGATGCAACGACTCAGACCGAGCCCAGGGTGGAGAGGATGAGGGTCCGAATGCCGGCGAGGAGACACGTGGGGGTGCAGGTGTACCCAAGGCGTGTAGACGTAGCTGTCGGAACCAACCCGGAGGGGCGCGGAAGGAGCCGATCGCGGAGCCCGAGACGCCAAACCACACGATCGGGGTCGTCCGACGAGGGTCACCCCGAGGGTATGTTGTGGTGGCTTCGCCAGCAGCCCGGATGGGGCGAAATAGCGGAGAGGCCGACTCGAGAGCCGACACCAGAACCACCAGTAGAGGAGGAACGGCGAGAACCGACCCCGGAGCCGGCGCGAAAGCCGTCCGAAAGCCGTCGCCTCCTCAGCGGGCCAGACCAGCAGAGCGAGAGCTCTGCTGGAACTGTGATTCGGCCCTCCATTTTACGCACCGGTGCCCACAACCTAGAAGGCGAACCTTCTGTTACCGCTGCGGGCGCCGCGGTGTCACCGTCAGAGACTGCCCGGACTGCAGCGAGGGGTGGAAGGCCCAGGGGCCCTATAAGAAGGGAAAGGGCCACGACGGACCAGCGCGCTCCGAAGAAACACGGAAGGCCCCCTGGAGCTCCGCGCAAAAATTAAAGTAGCTGTCGGCCCACCCTTCCGTCCAATATTCTTTTTTATTATTTTCCCCTCGCGAGTTAAGGGGTAACACCACTGTAGAACTCGAAAATGAAGCGTCTTTTTGCGATTTTTTTTTTGGTGGAAGAAAAAGTAGGAGGATAATTATATTCGAGAATGTTCTTAACTATGTATTGAAGTATTCACACAAATTTTTTTATTGCAAAATAATAAAAAATAGCGGCGCGGGAGCCGTTCCCGCCAGTCTCGTTTAATTTCAGGCGCTCCGCGGCACGCAGTACAAGTGCCGTAAAAATTAATCTTGAACAAAATAAAAAATTTTTCTATAATCTGCATGAGTATATCTAGTGCAACACGTAGGGGATTTTAAAAATATTAATTTTTGATTAATTGGTGGTAATTTGAATGTAAAGTTCGATTTTTGGCCTAAAAAATGGGTACTAATTCGTACATATAAAATCTAAATTTCAACTTATCAAAAATCCGCTACGTGTTGCACTGCGGAATGTTGTTTTAAAGATGTGGTAAAATTTGGAGTGAAAAAAATGAAAATTGTTTGAGTTATGCTGCGTGCCCTGAAATTAGCGGGAACGGCTCCCGCGCCGCTATTTTTTATTATTTTGCAATAAAAAAATTTGTGTTAATACTTCAATACATAGTTAAGAACATTCTCGAATATAATTATCCTCCTACTTTTTCTTTCACCAAAAAAAAGACGCTTTATTTTCGAGTTCTACAGTGGTGTTACCCCTTAACGGGGAACAGGTATCTTTTTTTTCTTTTTTTCTTTTTTTTCTTCTCCGTTTCTTATTTTTTTTCTTTCGTCTCGCGGTGTTAGTGCTTTTTTCTTTTTTTTCCTTCCCCACTTCTTATCTTTTTTTGTCTCGCGGTGCTATTGCTATCAAATATTTTCTCAGCTCTCCCTTTGGCGGAATGTCGAACGTTAGAGTTCCCCGTTCACTTTCTTTTTTTTCTTTCGCCACCGCGGGATCGAACTGTGTAAGGAACGACAGGAATAAAGTGTGAATTTTGCAAAACTGTTGAAGAGTCGTCGCCTTTCTCTACCCCTCCCACAAGATTCTGTAAAATAGTAGAGCTATCCGATCGTTAGGGACCGCGTATCGGCCATCGCTTTCGCGTGTAGTAGTAAGTCGTGAGCGAAACCGTCGAGGGCGGCCGCGATAAACGTCGCGTCCCGGGTTGCGATTCCGGAGGCTCTTGGTGTGGGGTAAGTGTGACGTACCGTTATGTCGTAGTTAATTTTTTTTGTTTGTCTGGTTTTGCTTGTCGATTTTTGCAATAATTAATTGGACCCTTGCTGGAGATTTCGATCGCTCGACCACCCCTCTAGTCCGGTGGCTGTATCGGGCGATCAGACCCGGTACGCTCCTCCTGGGGCGGGGGTGTTGTGACGTTGCGGCATCGCCGCGCGTGGCAGCGTCCCCGCCGCCGTCACAGGGCGCGGGGTTCGCGCCCGAAGGCGGGCCGGGAGTGTGCGGGGCGTCGAGATCTCCAAGGGGAATTAATTCGCGTTAAGAATGCGACCACTTATTTTGTTTAATTGTTTTCCGAGCGGCGCCCCGCCGATCGAAAGGGAGGACAACGCGCCAGAAATCGGCTGTCGGCGAGGATTGCGGCCCACCCGGTGGAGACCCGCAGGGAGCGGCGAGGCGAGGCGAGACGAGAGGCGACAAGGCCGGGGGATGAGGAGTCCCGCGAAGGCCGAGCAGGGGCGGTCACGGGCGCCGTCGAGAGCACGCGAGGCGCCCCGAGCCCGCGGAATCACGAACCGCGGACGCCCGGAAGGCCGAGTTGTCGGATTCGGGGACGGAGCAGCGGCGGCCGGGGCCGACAGCGGGGACGTCCTCTCCTCTGGAGGAAATCGGGCCCGAGGCGGGCCCGGAAAATCGAGCGTGGGTGCAAGGCACCTTCGATATTTACGGCGTTGCGTCGCGCGGATCGAATACGATCACGCGCGACGTCGATGACGGCCGGCCGGCGCGCAATTCGGCCGCGCAACCCCGTCGGGGAATGAGGAGATCGACTCGCGATCGAGTGCGACGTTGCTCTTCCTCTTCCGTGCGAACCGCCGATCCGCCAAGACGTGCCTCGTGTGTCGTGTCGCCGTGCGTGCGTTATTGTGAGAAATCCCGGCCCGAGAGACCACCGACTCGAGCGAGCGAGAAGACCAAGCCGGCGAGGACAGGGCGCCAGGAGCAGCGTACCGGTGAAGTCGCCTAAAATTTATATTGTGAAGCCACGAGCGGACTGCGAGGGGTCACGCTCTCGCCCTGCTGTCGACCCGCCATATTTTTCGCGTTTTTCGTAAGCCGTGGCGAGAGACCCGGCGTAACTGTCGTTTTCGGTTGGCGGTCGACATCAAGCGCGAGGGACCTCGAACGCGGTTCTCGTAGGCGTAGGTGTCGGAGCGATCTTGGAGATCCGCGGTCGGGGAAGCGCCGAAGAGCCCCCGGATACTTGGGGTACGCGAGACGCGCGAGTGATAGTTTCGTGCGATAGGGAAGTGTTTCGCAAGTTCCGCCGTGTTCGTGTTTTGCGTCCTATCGAACTTTCTGGCGGTTCCGAGCGGCAGGAGAGCCGCACACTTGTTACGGCCGTTGCGTTGTCGGGGAGATTTGTTCGCGGAATTTCACGATCGGAGATTAATTGCGATAATCGCTTCGAGTGCGCGCCCGCGGAGGAGCGTGTCTCCCGGACGGCAGAATTCTCTCGCGATTTCGGGGACTATTTTGCGTACGCCCAGCGGGGCGCGGGGAATTCGCCCACCGTCCGACACGGTCGCGTATTCCGTTACGTATTCTGCGTATTATAATTGACTCGTGTATTAGCTGTCGTTTTAGATTTTTGCGAGCGGAGGTATTATAATTCATCGCGTGTATTTTGCGGCCTGCGATCGTCGCGGCATTATTTCTTTGATTCATTTTTGTGCGTGCTGTCGTTTTGTAATACTCGCTGTCGTCACCGTTAGTCCGACGCACTTCTAAGTCACTTCGCAAATTCGGAGAGTCATCATTAATAATATTTCTCCGAGAAAACGAATGCTGTGATTCGCTCCGTCCTTGTCCACCGACGGAATGAACGTTGTTCACTACTATTGACTGGCTGCGATCGGAATAAAGGTAGTTATTGTTAGTTAAATGAATGACTTTCGCGCAACTTATTCACCCGTCCCCCGCACTTCTGAGCGCTGCCCGGCATCCACCCCGCCCCTCCACCGTTAGGTGAGCTGGCCAGCCCCTCGTGCCGGGGGCGATATCGATCGCATCGATTTTAGCGAATTTCCGCCGTCGTTTCGCGATTTTGTGACGCGTCGTCGCACGCGTCGGGAGAGGTGCACTTGGACACAGTACATTTGGACACCGTTCAATTGGACACGGTCATTTGGACACGATCTATTGGACACCGTTCGTTTGGACACCGTTCATTTGGACACCGTTTATATGGACATCGTTCATTTGGACACGAAAATACGCGACTTGTGCACTTGGACACGAAAATGAGCGACCTGTGCACTTGGACACGAAAATGAGCGACCTGTGCACTTGGACACGAGAATGCGCGGCCTGCGCAGTTGGACACGAGAATACGCGACCTGTTCACTTGGACACGAAAATGCGCGACCTGTTCACTTGAACACGAAAATACGTGGCCTGTGCAGTTGGACACGAAAATGAACGACCTGTGCACTTGGACACGAGAATGCGCGACCTGTTCACTTGGACACGAAAATGCGCGGCCTGTGCAGTTGGACACGAGATATTAAGCGAGGTCCACCCAGCCTACCGGCGGAGGGGGTGCGGGAGAGGGGCCGAAGGCCCCCCCTTGCACCCCCCCGCGCGTGTGTGTGTGTGTGTGCGTGTGTATGGTCGTGGACAAAAAAGTTGTCCGACTTTTTTTTCTAATTTTTGGAACGCACTCTGTCATGTGAAAGTTGATGGTCCCTGCTCACGGCCATAACCTAAAGTATCGCAGTGACATATTATCGGAGCAGATAGACAATCTATACAAGGTGGCGGAATAGTTTGAAATACCAAAAGAAGTATAAGCACGTGTATTTTGACGCAAGGAACAAAGCCAGTCATAAAGAGGAAAAGAGAGAAGAGGAATATGAGCAGAGAATGGTAAGTAAAATGACCAGTGACCAATATTAGAAAAGAAATGTAAGAAATAATAATATACCCATATAAATATTTATATACCTATATAAATAACTTTAGACAAACAATTTTTATTAACAATTATCAATATGACAATGAAAAAATGCATAATTATGACAAAAAATATATAATTAAAATAAATAAATACAATAGCATATAATAAGTAATAACTATTGCAGTAATTGTTATGCACTTGAAGCAAAAGAAATGACATTGTATGCAGAATTATTTTAAAGAATTCTATTATATTATACATATTAGGCACATCATATGTATATAGTTTCAGGAAGAGAAGCGATGAGATTAAGCAAAAATGTTATGCAAGAAATTGTTGGTGCATTCCCTGGTATAGATGAGGCAATGAGCTATGCAGAAGTTATGAAGTAAATTTGCCATTTTTATATTTCTTATTTTTGTAAAACATTAATAGGATAATCTACCTTTCTAGTAAACTAAAATTGTAGATACATCTGAGATCTTCTATTCTCTATTTCCTTTTTTTTTTATTTTAATTCCTTTACATGCTGGTTCTAGGCTTGTAAAAGGAATGAACTTCTCTGTTGTGGTGTTTGATACTGCACCTACTGGGCACACATTGAGGCTACTATCGTTTCCGCAAATCCCGATCAGACAACGTTTATATGTGTTTACATAGCAGAATTTTTAGACTTTACAAGGCTGTGTCTTGCAAGGCATAAAATTCAAGATAAATATCTAGAGCAGGTAATTAACGTTGTATTTATGATTATGACTGAAGAGCTAAATAATTATTAGAACGTATTAAATTTTTTATTTATTACGTCAAAATGCAAATAAAATGAAGTAGAAGATAAAATTCTTGAAAGATAAATTAAACATGGTTCTTTTCTTTTTAAGATAATGGACCTTTATGAGGAGTTTCACGTCACACAGTTTCCGTTGCTAGAAAGGGAAGTGCGTGGAGTTCAACAAGTCAGGGAATTTTCGGAAAATCTCGTTAAACCGTAGCATCTATGTAATAAATGTATAAACAATATATTGCAACTATATTAACTATATATTTAAGCTGACTTGTATTATACGAATAAAATATTGCAAATATGTAGTGCATGCGAATGTAACATTGAATTTATTAACACGTGAAATAAAAAATATCTTAATCAAGTATATTAAAGATCCTTTTTTAATACAAATTTCCAACGCGCAATGTTGTAAGTATATAAAATTTTGAATTAGGTGTAGTTATATTGTTTATACATTTATTACATAGATGCTACGGTTTAACGAGATTTTCCGAAAATTCCCTGACTTGTTGAACTCCACGTACTTCCCTTTCTAGCAACGGAAACTGTGTGACGTGAAACTCCTCATAAAGGTCCATTATCTTAAAAAGAAAAGAACCATGTTTAATTTATCTTTCAAGAATTTTATCTTCTACTTCATTTTATTTGCATTTTGACGTAATAAATAAAAAATTTAATACGTTCTAATAATTATTTAGCTCTTCAGTCATAATCATAAATACAACGTTAATTACCTGCTCTAGATATTTATCTTGAATTTTATGCCTTGCAAGACACAGCCTTGTAAAGTCTAAAAATTCTGCTATGTAAACACATATAAACGTTGTCTGATCGGGATTTGCGGAAACGATAGTAGCCTCAATGTGTGCCCAGTAGGTGCAGTATCAAACACCACAACAGAGAAGTTCATTCCTTTTACAAGCCTAGAACCAGCATGTAAAGGAATTAAAATAAAAAAAAAAGGAAATAGAGAATAGAAGATCTCAGATGTATCTACAATTTTAGTTTACTAGAAAGGTAGATTATCCTATTAATGTTTTACAAAAATAAGAAATATAAAAATGGCAAATTTACTTCATAACTTCTGCATAGCTCATTGCCTCATCTATACCAGGGAATGCACCAACAATTTCTTGCATAACATTTTTGCTTAATCTCATCGCTTCTCTTCCTGAAACTATATACATATGATGTGCCTAATATGTATAATATAATAGAATTCTTTAAAATAATTCTGCATACAATGTCATTTCTTTTGCTTCAAGTGCATAACAATTACTGCAATAGTTATTACTTATTATATGCTATTGTATTTATTTATTTTAATTATATATTTTTTGTCATAATTATGCATTTTTTCATTGTCATATTGATAATTGTTAATAAAAATTGTTTGTCTAAAGTTATTTATATAGGTATATAAATATTTATATGGGTATATTATTATTTCTTACATTTCTTTTCTAATATTGGTCACTGGTCATTTTACTTACCATTCTCTGCTCATATTCCTCTTCTCTCTTTTCCTCTTTATGACTGGCTTTGTTCCTTGCGTCAAAATACACGTGCTTATACTTCTTTTGGTATTTCAAACTATTCCGCCACCTTGTATAGATTGTCTATCTGCTCCGATAATATGTCACTGCGATACTTTAGGTTATGGCCGTGAGCAGGAACCATCAACTTTCACATGACAGAGTGCGTTCCAAAAATTAGAAAAAAAAGTCGGACAACCTTTTTGTCCACGACCATACACCATGTTATTGCGACATATTCATCATCGGAAGTTATTTCGCATTTTCGTGTCCAAGTGAACAGGGCGCGCATTCTCGTGTCCAAGTGCACAGGTCGTTCATTTTCGTGTCCAAGTGCACAAGTTGCGTATTCTCGTGTCCAACTGCACAGGCCGCGAATTTTCGTGTCCAAGTGAACAGGTCGCGCATTCTCGTGTCCAAGTGCACAGGTCGCGTATTTTCGTGTCCAAATGAATGGTGTCCATATAAACGGTGTCCAAATGAACGGTGTTCAAACGAACGGTGTCCAATAGATCGTGTCCAAATGACCGTGTCCAAATAAACTGTGTCCAAATGTACCGTGTCCAAGTGCAGGCCTCTCGCACGCGTCTGGCGCCCAATCCATTTTCTCGCGACCGATCGATCGCCCTCCGGCTATGAGGGACCCCGAGATTAGAGAGGCCTAACATCCCGCTCTCCCTTTTGCTCCGTTGTTCGTTAGAAGATAGCGTGACAATACATATATATGTATATACGTACATATGTAAAATATATATATATACAGGGTGTTCTATTTTAAACAGTCGAACCGAATATCTCAAAAACTGAGCTTAATAGACAAAAATGTTTCAGACAAAAGTTGCATGGTTTCGAGGTGACCACATGATGAAAATATTGACTTGACCTAGAGTTACCTTTTCAAGGTAAGGTCAAGATCACAGTAATTTTTCAATTGTAACCCCCTATTTTTTATGCCATATTCTTATAGCTGACTTCAAGACCTTTCCAAAACACTATAATAAAGTATTTTTTTGTAAGGTACTTTCCGAGTTATAAAACTCAAAACTTAACAAGTGATGGTTAGTCAATCCACTATCTTAAAGCAATTTGGTTTGAGAGAAGGAAAGGACGATGACCTTGGTTGACTTCGACATACTGTTCTCAAGCTCAGGTCGAGATCACTTTTATATTTTTAAATATTTTTTATTCTATTTCTACTTTTAGCGCTACCCAGGAACAACGACGTGGACGTAGTAGTTTTCTGTTCCCTTTGGGGTGCTTGATTAGCGTGAGTCCCCTTGCCTCTCACGATTGGGGTGCTTGATTAGCGTGAGTCCCCTTGCCTCTCACGATTGGCGTGCTTGATTAGCGTGAGTCCCCTTGCCTCTCACGATTGGGGTGCTTGATTAGCGTGAGTCCCCTTGCCTCTCACGATTGGGGTGCTTGATTAGCGTGAGTCCCCTTGCCTCTCACGATTGGGGTGCTTGATTAGCGTGAGTCCCCTTGCCTCTCACGATTGGGGTGCTTGATTAGCGTGAGTCCCCTTGCCTCTCACAATTGGGGTGCTTGATTAGCGTGAGTCCCCTTGCCTCTCACGATTGGGGTGCTTTATTAGCGTGAGTCCCCTTGCCTCTCAAGATTGGGGTGCTTGATTAGCGTGAATCCCCTTGTCTCTCACGATTTGGGTGCTTGATTAGCATGAGTCCCCTTGCCTCTCACGATCGGGGTGCTTGATTAGCGTGAGTCCCCTTACCTCTCACGATCGGGGTGCTTGATTAGCGTGAGTCCCCTTGCCTCTCACGATTGGGGTGCTTGATTAGCGTGAGTCCCCTTGCCTCTCACGATCGGGGTGCTTGATTAGCGTGAGTCCCCTTGCCTCTCACGATTGGGGTGCTTGATTAGCGTGAGTCCCCTTGCCTCTCACGATTGGGGTGCTTTATTAGCGTGAGTCCCCTTGCCTCTCACGATTGGGGTGCTTGATTAGCGTGAGTCCCCTTGCCTCTCACGATTGGGGTGCTTGATTAGCGTGAGTCCCCTTGCCTCTCACGATTGGGGTGCTTTATTAGCGTGAGTCCCCTTGCCTCTCACGATTGGGGTGCTTGATTAGCGTGAGTCCCCTTGCCTCTCACGATTAGGGTGCTTGATTAGCGTGAGTCCCCTTGCCTCTCACGATTAGGGTGCTTGATTAGCGTGAGTCCCCTTGCCTCTCACGATTGGGGTGCTTGATTAACGTGAGCCCCTTTGCCTCTCACGATTGGGGTGCTTGATTAGCGTGAGTCCCGTTGCCTCTCACGATTGGGGTGCTTGATTAGCGTGAGTTCCCTTGCCTCTCACGATTGGGGTGCTTGATTAGCGTGAATCCCCTTGCCTCTCACGTGTGTGTGTGTGTGTGTGTGTGTGTAAATGCCTAACCATTGATTAAATGTTCAAAAATATTTCCTTGTCTTCTCGCGCATAAGCGAATTCGGTTTTTAAAAGTATCTACAGTTCAAAGCAAGACTTCGCGGGGAATATTTCTGCAGACTCTACGTATTCGGTTTTTCATATTATTTCTCGTGGTAGGTTGTCGAGCATAAACAGTATTTTTAATAAATCCCCATAAATAGAAATCAATGGATGATAAATCCGGTGATCGAGGCGGCCAAGATATCGGTCCCTCACGACCTATCCATCTATTAGGAAATATCTGATCTAAGTACGCACACACGTTTCGTTCGTAATGCGGTGGGGCGCCATCCTGCTGATACCACATTCGTTGCCTAGTATGTAAATCAACGTGTTGTAATAAAGTAGGTAATTTATTCTGCAAAAATCGAAGATATCTTCTACCGTTTAATGTTGAGCGAAAAAAGAAAGGCCCTATAAGATAGCCATTCACTATTCCACACCAGACATTCAGACTCCATTGATGTTGGAAATCTATCTGTCTATACCAATGAGGATTTTCAGGCGCCCAGTAATGACAATTGTGACGATTTAATTGCCCTGTATTGTGAAAAGTAGCCTCGTCACTAAATAATACAAAATTAAAAAAATCTGGATCTATCCTCAATCTCTGCTGCGCCCAACGACAAAAATTTAATCTTCGTTGCATGTCGAGTTCGGTAACTGCCTGTGTGAGAGTTATGTGGTAGGGATGAAAACGATAATTTTTCAAAATCCTACTTGCTGTACTACGTGGAATACCTAGAGTTCTTTCAATTTTCTTAAACTTATATGAGGGTTAATGGCGACTATTCCTAGAACATTGAGAACCCGAGGATCATCGTTATGAGCTGGAACTCTTCGTGGTCTTATTCTTCTGACAACACGCCTACGCATTCTCATTTCCATTGAACGTATTACCGAATGCGATGGATGATGGTTTCGTTCAGGAAATCTTTCCCGGTATAAGCGAAAAGCTATCCAATAACGCCCGCGACATTCTCCAAGAATGAGAAGAATGTCCACAATTTCATTTGATGAATAAGTTGGCATTTTAGTTTAATTCTATTAAATACTGTTTACAAACATTAAATATTAATTGCTAATCTGTTCGTCCATCTATTTTTTGTTTATAACGTTCATGACTCACGCTAATCAAGCACCCCAATTGTGAGAGGCAAGGGGGCTCACGTTAATCAAGCACCCCAATCGTGAGAGGCAAGGGGACTCACGCTAATCAAGCACTCGAATCGTGAGAGGCAAGGGGACTCACGCTAATCAAGCATCCCAATTGTGAGAGGCAAGGGGACTCACGCTAATCAAGCACCCCAATCGTGAGAGGCAAGGGGACTCACGCTAATCAAGCACCCCAAAGGGAACAGAAAACTACTACGTCCACGTCGTTGTTCCTGGGTAGCGCTAAAAGTAGAAATAGAATAAAAAATATTTAAGAAATTAAAAGTGATCTCGACCTGAGCTTTAAAACAGTATGTCGAAGTCAACCAAGGTCATCGTCCTTTCCTTGTCTCAAACTAAATTGCTTTAAGATAGTGGATTGACTAACCGTCACTTGTTAAGTTTTGAGTCTTATAACTCGGAAAGTACCTTACAAAAAAATACTTTATTATAGTGTTTTGGAAAGGTCTTGAAGTCAGCTATAAGAATATGGCATAAAAAATAGGGGTTACAATTAAAAAATTATGGTGATCTTGACCTTACCTTGAAAAAGTAACTTTAGGTCAAGTCAATATTTTCATCATGTGGCCACCTCGAAACCATGCAACTTTTGTCTGAAACATTTTTGTCTATTGAGCTGTTTTTGAGATATTCGGTTCGACTGTTTAAAATGGGACACCCTGTATATACATATATGTATATATATACATTTTACATATGTATAATATATATATACACCCAGCAAACACAGTTATGTAACCATTACATTGCCGTAATAAAACGAAATGTAACATGCAATGTAACGTGGAGGTTGTAGTTATATATATATTAATTGTAATTTTCCACTCATGTGACATTGTGTGGACATAACAGTAATATAACGCGTTATATTGACATTATATAAATTACTATAATTTAATGTAACTGTTATATTAATTGCTGAAAATGTATATAACTGCAATATATATACTACCGAAATGTTATATATCTGTTGTTGAAATAGCCGTAATGCTCGAAGTTATTTTTATCTATAATAACTGTAAAGTTAAAATTTATATCTCTTATGCAGATACATCTCTGAAATAATTACATGTAGATCTATACAGGGTGTCCCGAAATTCGCGAATCAAAATACCATAGCAATAAAGTTCTCGAAAAAATAAATTTGAAACGTATTTGCCACTTTTCGTTCCGAGCAGTAGTTTCTGAGATAAAAAGGTTTAAACGTGGCCAATTACAGATTACGATTAAACGGAAGCCTGTCCGTGAGTCGCGCGTCAATAGTGTTAGTGACCGCGCACTTCACGCTCTCACAGGAATTAGACAAAAGATTGTTTGCGTAACGTCCGTATAATACCGCGTGTTGCGTGTAATATTTGTTGCAAATTAGATGATGCTGTTAATAAACAACGTGTGTTTAAGCATAAATTTATCTTATTCATTACGTAATAAATAAGATAAATTTATAATTCATCACAATTATATCGCTACTAATTTGTGTATCACAATATCAATAAAAAATATGAATAAGAGTTATATAATTGCGATCAAGTGGCATACATACGAGTCAGTATTTCTTTACAATAATTCTAATCTTTTTAATTTTATACATCTATTCCTTCATTCTCTTTAGTCTTTAATTATATCAAAACATTTATTTGATTATTTCTTTCTTATCATTCATTCATTCATTTATTCATTCATTCATTCATTCATTCATTCATTCATCCTCTCAAAAATGTACCAGTTATACATTACACTAGGCAACAAATTTTGACTTTTTTTTTGTGTCAATGACTATGTTAGGCGTATTTCTTGTGCCTAAAGATGACGGAAAATTATAGGATTTTTGCAAAAAAATTGTTTTTGTGACCAGAACATCGTATTTTTGATATTTTAATATTTTTCCAGGATTCGAGATAAATTTGACTCTGGGTGTGCTTTGATTGACAGGTAAAAATATTTTTGGCTTTGGAAGGGGGTTGTTTAGACCTCCCATGAACTGAGAAATGTGTGGTAGGTGTGTCGAATAGAAAAAAACATTTTTTATGGCCACATTTTTTCAAAAAGTTAACGTATTTTGATTTAGTTGTTTATAAAAAATGTTTTTCTATTTGACACACCTACCACACATTTCTCAGTTCAGGGGAAGTCTAGGCAACCTTCCAAAGCCAAAAATATTTTTACCTGTTAATCAAAGTACACCCAGAGTCAAATTTATCTTCAACTTTATAAGAAATATTGTATTTTTTTCAGGATTGGAGAAGAATTTGATTTTGGGTGTGCTTTGATTAACAGGTAAAAATATTTTTGGTTTTGGGGGATTGCCCAGACCTCCCCTGAACTGAGAAATGTGTGGCACAGGTGTGCCGAATAGAAAAATCATTTTTATGGTCACATTTTTTTAAATCAACGTTTTTTTATTTAATTGTTTATAAAAAATGTTTTTTTCTATTCGACACATCTACCACACATTTTTCAGTTCAGAGGATGTCTAGGCAACTTCCCAAAGCCAAAAATATTTTTACCTGTTAATCAAAGCACACCCAAAGTCAATTTTTTCTCCAATTTTGGAAAAATGCAATATTTCTCCCAAGATTGAAGATAAATTTAACTCTGGGTGTACTTTGATTAAGGGGTTACACCACTGTAGAGCACGAAAAAAGTAGGCATATTTCGGGAATTTTTTTTGGCGCAATAAAGAGATCAATCGAAATTCTGTAAAATGGGCTTTATAATTCTAGTAATGAAGTACACAAAATATTTTTTTAAACTTTGTTCATGACAAAATGGCGGCTGCGCAGCATTTCTCCGTCGGTGCCTTTTTTTTAGGGGTCTACGGCCGGAAACCTAGCTCCCGCAATTTTTGACCTGGAACAAAAAACCAAAGTTTTTTCGATTCTATAGAACAACAGCAAGAGACGTACGTAGGATTTTTTCGATATATTGATTTTTCGCGAAATGGTGCACTTTTGAAAAAAAAGTTTAAAATTTCATGAAAAAATTTGTCACAAAATTGTTTATAAAAAAAAAATATGCAATATAAAAAAAAATCTTACCTACGTCGCTGGAGAAAGCAATTTTGAATATACTGTTAAATTATCAGATCGATCGGTGAAGATTTGTTCGAGTTATGTTTCCGGCCAGTTCAAGAAAAGTAGTTTCGAGAAAAACGCGTTTAAAGTTTTAAGTACTGTAAAATCATATTATATTCTTATATACCTTTAATCTGCAATGCCTGCACCATACAATTGGCCTTCTAGATTGAGATCCTCCTCCTCTTTTTCCTTTCTTAAGGCTTTCAACTCGATTCGAGCCTCTCTTGCACCTTCAGTCAACGATTGTTCTGCTCTCTTGATGCGCTCGCGTCCACCTCCATGCATAGATTGTAGATGTTTGGGCCAATTGTCATGCCCATAGTGTCGATTATGTGCAAAATTGAGGAAAATCCGTCATTGAACACACAAGTAGCAATATTTGTGGCAATATCTAATACTAATTTTCCACTAGATATTGATTTTGAAGCCATCGCCCATACGGTCGAGTTGAAACTCTCGTTGCTGTTCTGAGTAAATCCGCCGATGCAACGAGTGAGAAGATCGTCCTTACTCAATTCTTCGTACACTGGCTTTATAGCTTCAAAAAATTCTTTGTGCATAGGTTGTTGGTGTTGATAATCGCCCAAACTGTTTGTCGCTTTCGCTTTTTGCCATGTGCACCATGAAGGCGCTCGGGGCATACCTGAGAGCGTTGCGGCAGAATTGAAAATTTGGATATTTAGACATTTTTGCCGCCCTCCATCTTTTGGTATATTATTTTTAAGACCCTAAAACACCTTTTAAGCAAAAAAAAAAATTTTCGTTTTTTTTTAAATTCTACAGTGGTGTAACCCTTTAACAGGTAAAAATATTTTTGGCTTTGGGGAGTTGCCTAGACTTCCCCTGAACTGAGAAATGTATGGTAGATGTGTCGAATAGAAAAAACATTTTTTATAAACAATTAAATTAAAAAACGTTAATTTTTTCAAAAAATATGGCCGTAAAACATGTTTTTTTCTATTCGACACACGTACCACACATTTCTCAGTTCAAGGGAGGTCTAGGCTACCCCCCTCCCCAAGCAAAAAATATTTTTACCTGTTAATCAAAGCACACCCAGAGTCAAATTTATCTCCAATCCTAGAAAAATATTGAAATTTCAAAAATACGATGTCCTGGTCACAAAAACAATCTTTTTGCAAAAATTTAATGATTTTCCGTCATCTTTAGGCACAAGAAATACGACTGACATAGTCGTTAAGTTGTTTCAAAAGTCGTGTTACACGGTGTTATTACTTACGTGATATTACTACTCATACATACATATTACTACTTACGTGCATACTGATTTATAACTATTTATAATTTTAGAGAGGTAAAATAATTTTATTTGTCATTAGACTTATTTTTGAATTAATTGATTGAATTTCGGCGCAATTATGTACTAAAAATTTAAACAACAATTGTTAATTGAACAAGTCATAAATTACAAAATTTTATTTTTAATAAAAGGGATATTACATTATTAAATTATAAAAGATTACACGGTAGTATTAGATTTTAAAAGTAAATTCTTAGTTTACTTAGTTTATTTTATTTATGTAAAATTAATTTAGCAATAGGATTAAAGGTTCATTTTATTCTCGTTTTATTCTTGTTTTATTTTTTAATTATACATGAAAAAGCTAAGAATTGGATTTAAAAATCAATATGTATGGCACGCCGTTTTGCTATTTAATATCATCGTAAAAATTTTACCAAATTAAATTGATATTCAAAGAAAAGAAATTATTATTATTATGTCTAGACACACTCTCATAATTCATCGAATTATTATTAAGCTATAGTTATTAAGCACATAATTGAAAATGCAGAATTAAAATTATGTCTAGACAAAATATTAATTCTAAATTTATTTTATGTTTTAACATAAAATTTTTTTGGGAATTTTTTTATTGATATTGTAATACACAAATTAGTAGCAATATAATTCAGATGAATTATAAATTTATCATATTCATTACGTAATAAATAAGATAAATTTATGCTTAAATACACATTTTTTATTAACAGCATCATCTAATTCGCAACAAATATTACACGCAACACGCGGTATTATACGGACGTCACGCAAACAATCTTTTGTCTAATGCCTGTGAGAGCGTGAAGTTCGCGGTCACTAACACTATTGACGCGCGACTCACGGACAGGCTTCCGTTTAATCGTAATCTGTAATTGGCCACGTTTAAACCTTTTTATCTCAGAAACTACTGCTTGGAACGAAAAGTGGCAAATACGTTTTAAATTTATTTTTTCGAGAACTTTATTGCTATGGTATTTTGATTCGCGAATTTCGGGACACCCTGTATAATCTACGAAGATATAAATGCTTCTTATGTTGTATATAATACTATATCTAGTTATATGTAGGGTACACTACTCACATATCATTATATCTGGCTTCACATACATTTACATACAATTAGATATGGTGCTATATCTGGTTGTATATAGGACCAGATTAGTCACGTTAATATATTTGGCTATATATGACTGCATATATAGTTGTATATAGTACTATATCTAGTTATATGTAGGGTACACTACTCATATCTCATTATATCTGGGTTTACATAAATTTATATACAATTAGATATAGTGCTATATCTTGTTGTATATAGAACCAGATTATTCACATTAATATATCTGGCTATACAGGGTGTTACTAAAAGACCGCCCACTAACTACATAGCGGTATTCCTTGTCAAAAACTGAGTCGAAAAGTCCTGAACCACTTTTTTCTATAATGCTTAACAAAGCCGTAATCATTGAGTAAAGTTAGTCCAACCAGCGTCGTTCTTTAGCCGGGCGAACGTCGGTGAGCCGCGCGCCTGATAGTGTGCGTGAGCGCTCCGCCGCGCAACGCGTGGCGGCACGGCGGCACGACGGCACGGCCGCGGTCGGCCGCGGCGGCCGCGCTATGCTTTCGCGCGCGTCGCGTGCAATATTCTTACGCATTGTAATAATAGAAATAATATTTTCTTGCACTAAAAATCACTTTTTACTCTTGTCAGAAGTACCTTCTTGCAGAAAATTTTGATAACGGATAAAACTTTCACCAAGACATAACTATTATTAACATATGAAAATTTAAACAAGCACAAAAAATTATACTGTGTATTTTACGATACAAAATTTTACAATACAAAAATTATTTTCTAAACAATCCGCTTCGTTAAATATCTTTGCGTTAACTTAATTTAAATTATAACACAAAACAATTATTGAATCAACAAGCAGAATTATTTGACCAAACTGACGTTTATTGTCGTAGTATTACATAAATTCAGTCGACGTTTCAAACGTCGACTGAATTTATGTAATGCTACGACAATAAACGTCAGTTTGGTCAAATAATTCTGCTTGTTAATTTTTTACTGACGAAGAAAAGAATTTTACATTTAATTATTGAATCTTTCTGCAAGGTTTGCCCAGTTACTCAGAAGTAATAAATTTTTTAAGGGAAATTTACTGTAACAATTAGATATTTAAATAATCTCGTACTTAAAAGAAAATGCATAAAAAATATTATTAAAAGATAAAGTATTCAAAAATAAAAAAAATTTTTTTTATAAAAAAAAGATTTATCCTAAGTTATAAATAACGCTGTCCAAATGTACAATTTTTTGAAACTTAAGGCAAATAAGAGCAAACCGCCGAGCGAACAATATTAATTTTTATAGCGAATAATAAATAATAACACGTTTAATAACTTAAAACAAAATAAAATACAAACGTTTCTGTCTTAGTTTAGACGCATAAATAAAAGTGAAATGTTATCGTATTCATAAAACATTGGTCAGCGGTAAAGTTATTGGAAAAGGTTGAACATAAGGTAAATTACGCGATAACTGCTGCCTTTTAAATAAAGTGAAATTGAAAAGTTAGCTGCAATTCGTATAAGTTTTTTCATAAGGATGTAAATTCACTTACAGACAGTGTACTATCAATCTTGTGATAATTTACCGTGTCTCGTTTCAGTAATGAAACAATGCTTATGAGTGATCATCGTACGGACTGAAGGCCTAGGTTAGAGCGCCAGGTGAAATGAGTACACACAAATAACATAAAGCATCATATAATAAAATAACACTAGTAAATAAAAAAATTAATTAATTAATAAATTAGTGAATAAAAAATCTTTCTAATAATTATTTTTCTATTGTCAAGAGACCCAAAAAATTGGCAACAGTATTCTGTTTTTTTATGAACTTACTTTTATTTATTTATTAGTGTTACTTTGTTATATGATGCTCCATGATATTGTCTCTGTACTCATTTCCCCTTACGTTTGAGCATCGGCCTTCAATCCGGGCGCTGATTTTAACTCATAAGCATTGTTTTGTTACTGAAACCAGACACGGCGGTAGATTATCACCGAGATGATATTATACTGTAGAGATTGATATTATACTGTCTGATAAGTGAATCTTACATCTTTATGAAAAAAAACATACAAATTGCAGCTAACTTTTCAATTTTATTTTATTTAAAAAGCAGCAGTTATCACGTAATTTACCTTATGTTCAACCTTTTCTAACAACTTTACCGCTGACCAATGTTTTATGAATACGATAACATTTCACTTTTATTTATGCGTCTAAACTAAGACAGAAACGTTTGTATTGTATTTTTTTTTAAGTTATTAAACGTGTTATTATTTATTATTCGTTATAAAAATTAATATTGTTTGCTCGGCGGTTTGCTCTTATTTGCCTTAAGCTTCAAAAAAATTTTACATCTGGACAGCGTTATTTATAACTTAGGATAAATCTTTTTTTTATAAAAAATTTTTTTTTTATTTTTGAATACTTTATCTTTTAATAATATTTTAAATGCATTTCCTTTTAAGTACGAGATTATTTAAATATCTAATTGTTACAGTAAATTTCCCTTAAAAAATTTATTACTTCTGAGTAACTGGGCAAACCTTGCAGAAAGATTCAATAATTGTTTTGTGTTATAATTTAAATTAAGTTAACGCAAAGATATTTAACGAAGCGGATTGTTTAGAAAATAATTTTTGTATTGTAAAATTTTGTATCGTAAAATACACAGTATAATTTTTTGTGCTTGTTTAAATTTTCATATGTTAATAATAGTTATGTCTTGGCGAAAGTTTTATCCGTTATCAAAATTTCCTGCAAGGAGGTACTTCTGACAAGAGTAAAAAGTGATTTTTAGTGCAAGAAAAAATTATTTCTACTATTACAATACGTAAGAATATTGCACGCGACGCGCGCGAAAGCATAGCGCGGCCGCCGCGGCCGACCGCGGCCGTGCCGTCGTGCCGCAGTGCCACGCGTTGCGCGGCGGAGCGCTCACGCACACTATCAGGCGCGCAGCTCACCGACGTTCGCCCGGTTAAAGAACGACGCTGGTTGGACTAACTTTACTTAATGGTTACGGCTTTGTTAAGCATTATAGAAAAAAGTGGTTCAGGACTTTTCGACTCAGTTTTTGACAATGAATACCGCTATGTAGTTAGTGGGCGGTCTTTTAGTAACACCCTGTATAGCCAGATATATTAATGTGAATAATCTGGTTCTATATACAACAAGATATAGCACTATATCTAATTGTATATAAATTTATGTAAAGCCAGATATAATGAGATATAAGTAGTGTACCCTACATATAACTAGATATAGTATAGATATACTAGATATACTATATACAACTATATATGCAGTCATATATAGCCAAATATATTAACGTGACTAATCTGGTCCTATATACAACCAGATATAGCACCATATCTAATTGTATGTAAATGTATGTGAAGCCAGATATAATGATATGTGAGTAGTGTACCCTACATATAACTAGATATAGTATTATATACAACATAAGAAGCATTTATATCTTCGTAGATTATACAGGGTGTCCCGAAATTCGCGAATCAAAATACCATAGCAATAAAGTTCTCGAAAAAATAAATTTAAAACGTATTTGCCACTTTTCGTTCCAAACAGTAGTTTCTGAGATAAAAAGGTTTAAACGTGGCCAATTACAGATTACGATTAAACGGAAGCCTGTCCGTGAGTCGCGCGTCAATAGTGTTAGTGACCGCGCACTTCACGCTTTCACAGGCATTAGACAAAAGATTGTTTGCGTGACGTCCGTATAATACCGCGTGTTGCGTGTAATGTTTGTTGCAAATTAGATGATGCTGTTAATAAACAACGTGTGTTTAAGCATAAATTTATCTTATTCATTACGTAATGAATAAGATAAATTTAGAATTCATCAGAATTATATCTCTACTAATTTGTGTATCACAATATCAATAAGAAACATGAATAAGAGTTAAATAATTGCAATCAAGTGGCATACATACGAGTCAGTATTTCTTTACAATAATTCTAATCTTTTTAATTTTATACATCTATTTCTTCATTCTCTTTAGTCTTTAATTATATCGAAACATTTAATTGATTATTTCTTTCTTATCATTCATTCATTCATCCTCTCAAAAATGTACCGGTTATACATTATTACTTACGTGATATTACTACTCATACATACATATTACTACTTACGTGCATACTGATTTATAACTATGCGAATTTTAAGGTAAAATAATTTTATTTGTCATTACAGCTAGTGACTTACTTTTGAATTAATTGATTGAATTTCGGCGCAATTATGTACTAAAAATTTAAACAACAATTGTTAATTGAACAAGTCATAAATTACAAAATTTAATTTTTAATGAAAGAGATATTACATTATTAAATTATAAAAGATTAAACGGTTAGATTTTAAAAGTAGTAAACTCTTAGTTTACTTAGTTTATTTTATTTATATAAAATTAATTTAGCAATATATGATTAAGGATTCGTTTTATTCTCGTTTTATTCTTTGTTTCATTTTTTAATTATACATGAAGAAGCTAAGAATTGGATTTAAAAATCAATATGTGTGGCATGCCGTTTTGCTATTTAATACCATCGTAAAAATTCTACCAAATTAAATTGATATTCAAAGAAAAGAAATTCTTATTATTATGTCTAGACATACTTATAATTCATCGAATTATTATTAAGCTATAGTTATTAAGCACATAATTAAAAATGCAGAATTAAAATTACGTCTAGACAAAATATTAATTCTAAATTTATTTTATGTTTTAACATAAAATTTTTTTGGGAATTTTTTTATTGATATTGTAATACACAAATTAGTAGCAATATAATTCAGATGAATTATAAATTTATCATATTCATTAAGTAATGAATAAGGTAAATTTATGCTTAAACACACGTTTATTAACAGCATCATCTAATTCGCAACAAATATTACACGCAACACGCGGTATTATACGGACGTCACGCAAACAATCTTTTGTCTAATGCCTGTGAGCTTGAAGTTCGCGGTCACTAACACTATTGACGCGCGACTCACGGACAGGTTTCCGTTTAATCGTAATCTGTAATTGGCCACGTTTAAACTTTTTTATCTCAGAAACTACTGCTCGGAACGAAAAGTGGCAAATACGTTTTAAATTTATTTTTTCCAGAACTTTATTGCTATGGTATTTTGATTCGCGAATTTCGGGACACCCTGTATATGATTATATATAATCATATATGAACACATATTACATTTTTAATTTCGGATTATCCGATAGATGGCATCCGTTGGGATCTATTTCTCGTATTTAAAATTTGACCAACAATGGTATAAGAACGGTGTCAAGAGACACGACAGAGTCTCGCGCCAAGTGATATAAATTACGGCATAACTTTTGTATTAGTTATATTGTGAAGTCTACTCTTTACTCTTATAATAAAGTGGCACACTTTTAGTAAATAAAACCCAAAAAGCCTAATTTTATTATATATAATTATATATGGTTATATAATTATATGTGGTTATATATAATTATATATGGTTATATATAATTATATGTGGTTATATATAATTATATGTGGTTATTGTTGGAATTCGGCAGGGGTGGGTGCGCGAAAAAGGACTTTGAAGTATAAGTTTTCTTTGACTTTAACACTGTATATTTAGTAAGATAAAATAAAACTTAATTGCGAGTTTTACAATTTGCTTGACGGAGATCGCTTTCGCTCGGGGAACTCACACGTGCTACGTCCTCGCTTCGTTCGTGGTCGAGACAAGACAAAAGGCCTCGTGGCCCCGGTAGGCCCGCGTTACAGGCTGCGCAGTCGCGCTACCGCCCCTTGTTTTCGCGAACGTTCCCACCAGCGCTTCGCGCCCCGATTTAAACCCGGATTATTTCGGTATTTCCCAACAGTTATATATAATTATATGTAGTTATATATAATTATATACAATTATATCGGCCCATTTTTTATATCTAATTATATCTAAAGCCGATTTTATATAATTATATGTGATTATATTTAATCATTTTTTCTCGGGTTCCCATTAGAGACTCATTTGGTCCACCCTGTATACAACAGATATAAATTATAACTCCACAGTTATTATAGATACAAATAACGAATTTTTAATGTTCTAAAGGAAAATTGAATATTGAACATATTTTTTATTGCACAAATGTTTTATTAATGCACACATTCTTCAAGCTTTTTTGTTTTACAGGTTTGAACTGTAGATATCATTTATATTAAGGATTTATTTACTCCTTTGTACGTGGTATCCAAATGTTATACGTATAACAGATAAAAGAGTAGTATACTTATTCATAAAATGGTCATTTAATCGAACACATATAAAAAAATCAAATTCTAATGAGTGGAAAATTAAGTAATAACCAAATCGGTAATAATTATATGAAAAGGTATAAATAATCAAAGAAAAATACACAGATTTTACAAAATGCGATTAAAGATATCTTGGAATTACTACCACCGAAATATTTAGTCCATGAAAGGCCATATTAAAACAGAAAACATTCCAATCATCTCAAATATCATCCAAATGTCATACGTGCAACAGATAAAAGAGTAGTATACTTATTCCTAAAATGGTCGAGTTAAACCATTTTTGAAAGAGACACCCATATCTTCGATGTGAACTTTATCATACAATGCAACTTGCTTTTGTAGCCAGCGAAGCAACGTGTCTGGATGAACTTGAGTGTCAGCTCTCATCTACATAAAATTGTTTGTTTTTATAAAAATAATCGTATTAAATATCAAATAGTAATTTAAAGATAAAAAAAAACGAGGATCACAGAATCCAATTATTTAAGAATTCAAGATTTCAATATTCTAAAAACCTTTAATATTATTATCTATTATTATTAATAAACTCACCGCGACGTCTTCGTTTCTTTGGAACATCGATTTCAGACTGTATCGCAGGTTGTTTGATGCTTTCAAGATCATCCGTGTCAAAAAGACTGCGCACTTGTATCAGAGTTACAGAACGTACATTAAGATTCGGATACCTTAAAAAAGAAAGAAAAAAATATTTAATTATTTTTAAATTATTTGGTGAGACAAAGCAAAAGAGATACCTGAAGACACTTTATAAAAATCTTTCTTTTAATCCAAATAAACAAATACACTATTATAAAGATTTCTTTAGTTTACAATAGTTCCACAATTGACCGTTCGAAAAGCTATATAAAATATATTTGTATATAAGACACGATTTTCTCGCCTTTTAGATATCTCAGGCCTAGTTAATACATAATTTATCCAATTCAATTATAATTAATATCTTACCTAGTATGAGGATCCAAGGTGTATGCCGCGTGATCTCTATTCAAGTTCTCCGGTGTCGTCTATCCCAACAGTCTGTATATGGATTGACGCTCCGCAATTACTTCTAACGGTGACAACGAAGCACCCCAACCTTTGATCGCCCAGCCCGCATCCAGAGAGCTCAAGAATCCTCTCGCGCAACCAGAGCCGGTAGGCCAAAATGGCTACAATAATTTTTGCTTTAGTTTTTTATTGAAGATCAAATTAAAACCGCTAGAAACGCTAAAATCGAAATCTAATCGTAAAAATAAAAAAAACAACAAAGAAACGCTGAAAGAATGATAATAAATAAAATATATTCACATCCTTTTATTACACGTGTGAATTTTTTTTCTCTCTTAATAATCTATATGTTTAAAAAAATGAATCTGGATTTAAATATTGTAAATCCCGGATTTTACGTAATTTCGAATAATTAAGTAAAAAGTACATATTATTTACCTCCAAAAGGCTATCGCCTACGAGGATCGTGAGCAGTCTATGACCGTGACGCTCCAATACGCGACTTGCATTTTCCGCCGCGTATGTACATCGAAGTAAAGTCGAACATAGCTACACACACATCCGGTCGGCCATAATGATTTGCCGCAAATTCCATATCCATCATTTGATATTCCGTCGAGAATTCCGCCGCTTCTCGCGCGGATAACATGAACGCTTCACGATCCACATTTTCTTTCGCGAGTAGTTTGGCAGTGTCAGCATGATCCTAGAAATCAATAATAATTCACTTTAATTGTCATTCAGAGAAATAATTAGATGTATTTTATGATCGTAAAGTTTTGCATTATTACCCGCAAGATAACTCCCTTGTCTATTAAAATATATTTCTTGGCAGTCATAACGAAATAATGCGTGTCATCTTTATAATACACTATATTTTCCAAGTCGATACCCGTTTCTTGGTACAATTATTCGATGAACTTTTGATTAAAAATAAAAGTAACACCGCTGATCTCTTCTACGCGAGCCTCTGCTTCGGTCCGTTTATTTATAAAATTCGCCGTGATTGCGATGGCTAGTTTTCCTCGAAATTCCTTTCGTTTGAAACCTTCCAAGGTATTTCTCTTTCCATCAGCTCTAATTAGCACATCGAACTCGTATTGGGAGACCGGATGATCAGCTGGTGAAGTCTTCGCTCTCCAACCAATCTCTGATGACAATATTAAATAAAAAGACAACACTAGTAAGAAACAGATTCTGTAAAGAAGTAATTAAAAGAGTAGATAGATAGATAAGTTTATTGTTTTTCCCCGTAGGGCTTACAAGGCGTTTTTGAAAGGAACGTTCCCAAACCTTATACAATTTTGTCACTATTCCCTTGGCCTGGCCATTTCACGACCTCACAATCTATTTCCCTTCCCTCCTTCTTCCCCCAACCTCTTCTTCTTCATCCCTCTTTCTTCGCGCCCATCATTTCCCGTTGTCTCCTGCAGCCGCTCCCTCCATCCTTCCTCTATTCTACCTCCGAACCTCTCCTCCTTCTCCTGTCTCTCCTTCCCTCCGTACCTCGAGCCCTGTATACAAAAGAGAAACCAAAACGACCGAACATACTTTAAATCAACCTCCATTTTACCTCCCAATCTCTTATCATCCCTTCTCTCTCTCCTCCTCCTCTCTTTCCTTCTCCACCCTGCGCTCCTTCTCCTTCCTTGCGATCCCCTGCCTCTTTCCTTTCCTTCCCCGCTCCTCTTTCCCCCTCCTCTTTCCCCTCCTTTATACTCTCCTCCTTCTCCTTTCCTTCGCCCAACTCACTTACCAATTCTGCCTCCATTATCTTTCGCCCCTTCCTCCATCCGTCCTCCGCTCATCCTTCCCTTCCGTCTTACCTTCCTCTTACTCCCTTTCCTTCCTGATAGCCTCGTCCTCGTCCGTATCCATTAACCTGCTCTCCTCCATTCTTCTCGCAATCCCATCCTCCTCTGATTTCCCTACTCTCCCGCCTTTCTTCTCTCTCCTTTCATTCTCCCCTCTTTCTCTTATTCTCGCCTCCACCGACTTGTCTTCCTCCATTTTCACTTTCAGTTTTCCTCCTTCCTTCCTCCTTGCGTTCAGTACCTTTTCCTTTCTAACCTCTCAATCATCCCGATTGTTCTCTTCCTCTTTCTGCCCTCTCACTTTCTTCCGTTTCCTCCCTGTACACACTCTCTCTTTCATTTCTTTCTCTCTCTATCTTCATTATCTCATCTCTCTTTCTTACTAGATCCCGCGCCTTTCTCTTCTCTCCCTCCAACTTTCTCTTCTCTTTCTCTTAGTAGCACCTCTTTTCTTCCTTCGCTCCGTATCTCCATCCCTCTCTACCTCTATCCTCCCTCTCTCTATCTCTTCTATCTCCCTCTCTTATGCCTTCCCTCCGCCAGGCCTTTTCACCCCTTCTCTCGCTCCCTCGTCCTTCCGGTTCGGCTTTCTCTCACTTTCTCGGCTCTCTTTGCCACCTCCTCATTCTCCCCTCTCTTTCCTTCACGTTCCTCCGCTCTTGCCTCTTGCTTCCACCTTCACTTTACCTTTCTTATCTCCTCGATCCCAGCCGTGCAAGTACGCGGCGCACCATTTCTTCGCCATTGACACGTGCGTTTCCACGTGCGTTCCTACACCGGCGCCTCGGCGTCCCGCGTGGTGTCAGCCCACGGCCGACACCCAGCGTCGCCTCGACTCTTCCACCGCTCCCGTCACGCCGCAACTCACCGCCCAACCAACAGCGCCACTGTGAAGCCGATGTACTCTTTCTCCTCTTACATCTCCGTCCCCTTGCCCTCTTCTCCACGTCCTAACCTCCAAATCTACCCTTCCGATTACCCGCTTCCATTCTCCATCTGCACCATCCTCGACGCTTCCTCCATGTCCTCGACCTCCTCTGTATCTCCTCCACTTACTCCACCACTCCACCTCATCCTCTCGGCTTCTTTCCTTCCCAAAAACACCTTTCCCCAATCCTCTCCACTCCGGGCCGACCGCCCGCTCCGCCCGCCGAACCGGAAGTCCCTAATTAAAAGAGTAATTCATTAAAAATAATAAATTTTAAAAAATGTGAAAAAATAAAGAAATTTTAAAACATTTGATCGTCAATTATTACTTACTGATATCTTCCTGGTTATCCGGTGGTTGAATCAGAGAATCGAAGCTTACACTTTCGCCTGGCAGTGTATAAACGTCAATTCCTTCAATGGCTGCCATTATAGGCCAAAAGTGGCTACCAGAACTCTTAGACATGGGCAAACCATCTATATTTATGTTTATCTTAAATTCATTTTCCTTTATAAAATTAGAATATATACGTATAGATCGTTCGAGACTACAAAAAAGACAAAAGTGCTTATAGAACCCATCAGTGTTTAAAGATGTAATAGTTGCAGATGTGTTTCGTGGTGTTGCGAGTAAAATCCTAACATCTTTAGGCAATTTTACGTGACCATGTTTTCTGAGAACTTGCAGTAGTTTGTTAGCAGTAGTGTGTGGAACGTTATTTTCAATGATTAAAGTTTGTAAATCTGCCCGCAAACCCGTCTCATTATTTTCAAAGATATTATTTATATAATCTTCTTGTTCATATTCAATGTCATCGTTAGATTGTTTATTGCTTTCTGTATCAGAAAGTGAGAAACAAGGTGGCTCCCACTGTGCTACAACTTCATTGTTACTTATAAAAGTATCACTATACTGAACAATATTACGTTCCGCTTCTTGTACCTGATCATTATTAGGCGCTACATTCGATACAGTTGATGATACATACCTTTCTGCTAGTTGTACTAATAAATCTCTATTATTACTATTTATCTCTATATTTATTAACTGATTTCTTCGTCTTTTTGTTAAATGTTGAATATCTTTAGGCATGATGCACTTTTTTGATACCTGTAAAAATAGTGATCGTTAAATAAACAATTAGTCAAAAACGTATAAAAATCACTAAGTTCGCGCATTGGCAAAAATCTTAAATCTTACCAAATTTTGTACAGCAGCTTGTTGGATCTGATTTATGGTCTCGTTAAACTCGATCCGTAGGTCCCCCGTGGCATATGCCAGCATGATGAGATAATGCCACACACTTTTTATGTTCATATAACAACAGCACTAAAAAGCCAGTCCGATATATATATTTACGATACATATATTTACGATCTTCGATCGTCTTAAATACTGTCTCGAGACTGATTCAAAATAATTGATCTATTAATTTTGTAACGATTATACACACAAAATACGCGCCGTTACCGCTGTACCATGAACGACTTCCTAACCTCGAACCCGGATCCACGGGCGCGCGACCGTCCCGGCCGAAACATGAAAATGGAATACTTCCTAACCTCACCTACCGTCACCATGGCAATGGGCGCGTTCAGCAGAAACCAACTGTTGTACAACTGTTGAATTCGTGTTATTAACATAATGTATAATATTTAATAATTATTAATACAGAAAATATATTTTGATATTCGCATTAGTCAAATCGATTTTTATAAATAAAATAATAGATATCTATACTTTTTATTTATATAAATATAAATATATAAATAAGACCGCGGCGTCTTAAAATAATTGTGTACGTACAATTCTAAAATAAACCAAAATATATATTAACAACTTAAAACATACTTAAGACAAATTAATAAAAGCGAGTCAATGCCGGTAATAGTCAAAATAATTCTTATTTCAAGACCGTCTTAAGTATGTTTTATGTTGTTAATATACATATTTTGGTTTATTTTATAATTGTACGTACAATATATTATTTTGAGACGCCGTGGTCTTATTAATATACTTATATTTATATAAATAATAAATCCTATAAATATTATCAATATAATATATTGCGCGCTTTGTCAGTATATCTCTGAACGTGTTATGTTGACGTTTTATTGTTGTTATTGTAGTGTAACCAATAAATAACAGAGCAATATAACTGTTACAAAACACAGTTATATTACTGCTACAAAAAAAGATTACATAACTACTATATATATATTAAATTACTGTTGTTATATTACATGTTACTTCTGTGCTATATAATAGTTATAGACTGTGTTTGCTGGGGCATATATACATATATTTTTTAATATATTTTTATATAAAAAATTTTGTACCGGGACAATGAAGCTTTGACAACAGACACGCGCGAGGGGTGACAGACGTGACAGATGACGCACTGACAGGAACAGCCATATTGCTTTTCTTCAAAACAGGTCGCGCGCTGATTGGCTCAAAAATTGAACGACTGCGCAGCGTCGGGAATGCTTCACCTTGTTACTTACACCATGGTGTTACCTATGCATCTAATAATTTTTTTTTAATATTGTACTACATATATTATACTATATAGGTATACATCATACAGTACAATATTTTTCAACATTAAAATATAGAAAAATAATCACACATGCTGTCTATTTTTATAATACAATAGGTACAATATATATACAAGAATATATGTATAATACAATATAAAATAAGTAAAATTATGAAATTATAATTAATGTACATTTTTTTATTATAAATATTAAAAATATTAAAAAAATTTATTTTAAGATATGAATATAGCAGTTACAGAAAATCGAACATAAAAGCACAGCGCGCTTAGCGTTGATTTTTGGATTTATATTAATTTATATTGCTAATATAAGTTATATTTATAATAATTATATTAGCAATATAAATTGATATAAATCCAAAAATCAACGTAAAGCGCGCTGTTATTTTATATTCGATTTCCTGTAACCGCTAATTTCGTTGTGACGCTACGTTGACACGTTACGAGCTGTCATTAAGACAAGATAAAAGGTCGTCATAAACAAAGATTTCTTTTGCTTAATCAAGAAGGAATATTCTGGAGTTTATCCGCTATTATCCAAACGACGTCTGAAAGTTACTGAGCGTGCTTGAGATTTGCGAAGCGGCGTGTGGAGTTCGACTGGGATCTTTCAATTCCGAGCCGAATTGGAGCAGAGATCTTAATCGCTAACCAGCGTATGACGGCATGTGAAACCCTGCTACGACTTCTCAATCTTAATCGGAGGAATATCTTAAAGGTCTAAAGTATGTAACCGCTTCTAGCGGGTACCATCGCTTTTGGTGGTTATACATTGGTCCTTAGATCAGTACAGAGGTAATATCATATTAACCATAGAACGGCACTCTGGGTGTTTGCCACCCATACTTCCTTTTTCTTAGTCTGGTACTTTAAGCAGGTAGGGCCTGACGGTTTCTCTCCTCTACATCAAATTAACAACAAATATTAAAATGCAACATGGAAATATAGATAACAACGGATTTTTTCGAGAAGGCTTTAGTTGCGCACAGTACAATTGCACAAGTTGCAATTGCACACCGTGCTATTAGACACAAAAAATTGCGCACCGTTCGATTGGACACGGTTCGATTGGATACGGTTCGATTGGACACCGTTCGATTGGACACGGTTCGATTGGACACTCGAACCGTGTCCAATCGAACCGTGTCAAATCGAACCGTGTCCAGCCGAACGGTGTCCAATCGAACGGTGCGCAATTTTTTGTGTCTGATAGTGCGACCGCCCGCTTCCCAGGCGCGAGCACTGATCAGGGGATCGCCGCGTGTTGTTCTTGAGCGCGTGGTGATGCCGGCGGGGACGGTTGCAGCGGACTACTCCCGGGCGACAGAGTCCAACGGGCGACCCCGGGACATGCCGGTTATCCCGCGGAGCACGGAGCCGACGCCCGAGCGACGCACGGACCTGGCCAGACGGTCGGCCAGCCCGGAGATCCCAGTGGCAGCACCGGTGGTCTGGGTGCCACTTCCGGAAGGCGAGATCGGACAACCGTCTGACGACTTCGAGAGCCCGGACAGCGAGGGTCTCTCTGATCTGGACCAACCACGTCACGCGTAGGGGAGCGACGTCGTGTGCTAAACGAGCGTACGCGAGGCGCGAACGAAGCGCGAAAGTATGAATTTTGTTTTGTTTTTTGGGCAAAATGGCCGCACAAGTTTTATTTATTTCCGTTTTTGATTAGAATCTCTTGTCTTCATTTACGACATTAATTAGGTTTAAGTGTTCACCCACCGGGTTCGGACAGCGGTCCGTGGCATCAATCTTAGGTTAGATATTTCGTTACTTTAGTTTCTCCCGCCCAATTCATCATTTATGTTTGATTTTTTGGCTCACGCAAGCGGTTGTTTATGTTTATTTTGCCGCGCGAGAATCGGGCGAGGTATTCGCGCGAAAAGGCATGAGCCACACACAATCTCCAGTATAAACTCACGCGAGGTCAAAGACGGGGACCTAGTACCCACTCTAGACGAATCGGCGCTAAGATACGATAACGCGTTCGATAAGTAGACACCTAGATGTTTTCTCCGAGAACAGATGGTCGAAACGCGCTATTTTAGACCTGTTACATACGCCTAGTGGGTCAGCGGCAATGTCCGACGACGCGTTCGAGAATGAGAGCTGATAGCGGAAATGCGATAGTGCAGGTGCGTTGCGAGGGACCTGGTACACGTCCCTATCGGGTCGGCGTCGAAGTCCGACAACGCGTTCACTAAGTAGCTAAGCAGGCGTCTTCTTCAGGAACTAAGTCTTGTAACGTGTTAGTCAAGACCTGGTATACGCGTATAGTAGGTTGGCGACAATGTCAGGTTACGCGTTCTAAAATCAGAACCGATATCGGAGATTTGACGGTAGAGGCGCGTTGCAAGGGACCTGGTACACGTCCCAGTCTGGTCGGCGTCAAAGTACGATAACGCGTTAGCTAAATAGCTACCTAGGGGTCATCTCCGAGAACCGACTGCGGGGACGTCCTCCCGAGGACCTAGGACACGGACCTAGGGGGTCGGCGTCAAAGTTGGGGGTCTAGAAATAGACCTAGCCAGTTTCCGCCTGGAAGTCGGGTGCCAAACTTGTCGAGGGGCATCCCAAAGAGGCTGCGCATGGGTCGGCGTCAACATCGGAGCACCAGAAACATCCACGGGCAACTTCTCCGAGAAAGTCGACTGCCAACCGACTAAAGAGCATCCCCGAGAGGGTGCGCACAGGTCGGCGTCAACCTCCGACCCCAATTTAAAAATTCGACGACATGGTGCAGCGGTGCCGTCTGGGGAGGTCCCACACAGTGTACCGGCAGCGGAAATTTCCATACCGGGGCCCCACGTTAGGAGTTACGGGGCACACATGCGTCAACCATGCGAAAACAGCGTGTCGGCATGTGCGAAAACATGCAAAAACCAATGACGTCAGCGTGGCGTGATCGCGAAATTGAGAATAACAACCCATGAGTGGGGATAGCCGAGTGGTAGGGAGCCACAGCGAGCAACGTTGCTCTAGGCAGTCTATCGGATACAGTCGTAGCGTGCGGACGTTCTACGCATACTGTATATAACAACCGGTAACTCCCGCGTGATTGCGCGTTAAATTTCTCGTTCTACAATAGCGAGCGGTGAATAGCCACCTTAAGTAAACGACACATTGCGTGCGTGATCTGAAACATTGTAACAATTACAAGTAATTAACGATTTATAATAAATAGTTCGTCTTTAGTGAAAGTCGTGTCTCAAGATTACTTTAACGTACTTACCTTCTACTCACCTTGTCCCACGGCGGTGCTACAACGTTGTCCATTGACTCCTTGGTGATGCGAGACTCCGGGGAAGTTCATCTTCGGCGACGATCCATCCTGGGCAGGAACCTGAAACAGAAGAAAATAAATTAGTATAGTTAATAATCGAGGCCAGCGGATATCCTATACGGAGAGCGCAGCGACGGTGATGGTCCACTGGGCATCCACCTACAACACAAAGCGGATATTTAATAAACGTTAATAATTAATATATGCGAGCGGTAACTTGGTATGCGGTGACGCGAGGATCCAGGGGACCCGGCATCAGTGAGCAGCTACCTGGTATGCGGTGAAGCGAGGATCCGGGGAAGCGGCAGCGACGGTGATGGTCCATCGGGGATACACACCTGCAACAGAGGGGAGAAATTACCCTATCTTATATTAGAGATTATATCTCGAGCACACCTTCTCGGTAGTTATAGGTCAAACCGAGTGGCGACCGTGATTTTGGAAGTGATTACGCGACTCCCACACTCTCAAACGGCCGTGTCCGGTCACAATAGCACGGTGTGCGATTGCAACGTGTGCAATTGTACTGTGCACCAGTAAACCTCTCCCATTTTTTCTCGCTTTATCGCAAACTTAATCGTGAGGGGATTGTAATTACCCCCCTCTGGTCCTTCGAGCTAGTAAATAATAAATAACAAGAGTAGTTTAATCGACCCAACTGGCCAAAATTCTTAAATTAAATTCTCACGACGCACAGTGTTCATTTTATTTAAAAAAAATCTTTCTAAAATCGATCTCTTTGGAATTTAATTAACTCGACCGGGGCTAACTCGACTCGATTTTTTCAAAAGTATTTTACAACAACCAATTAAAATTTTTAAGCGAATTCAATGGTACACATTTAAAGAGTGTGGTACATATTTAAAATTGAATAGAATATAAAATTGTTTAATGAAGTTTTGCTGTACGTTGCTTTGTTTTGCTTCCAGGAGAGGAAAAGTAACGCAAAAAAAATTAATTATTTAATTAATTAAATTAGAAATTAGAAATAATGAGAAAAATATTGTTAGACTGTTGTTGGAAGATATTTCATGTTTATATTTATTTTTTTATATCCACCAAACGCTTTGAGCACCTAATTCCAGACTTTGACACCTAATTAGCACTTAATTAACGCTTACGTTGTTGATCAAATTAGAGAAATAAATTAAGATCCCGAAAAATTAAGATAAAATAGAATTTAATGCGGAAATTACGATCTGGCAAAAAATATAAAATAAATAAAATATAAAAAAAACATGAAACGTGATTGTTTTTTGAATGTTGGGGAAAAAATAACGGACAGTGAGATTAATAATATTATGAAAGATGAATTTGCAAATAAGATTGCAATTGAGAAAAAACAAGAAATACATCGAGAAAGAAAGAAAAAAACAGTTATTAAAGACTGCGACAAGATCTTTCGTACAGTAAACAAAAAAAGGAAAAAAATGTACAAAGAATAAGGGATATACGAAAAGATCCTTTGTACAATGAACGAGAAAAAAAAAAAAGATTTACAAAGATTAACAGAAATACGAAAAAAAAGAACATACAAAGAAGTCGAAAGGCAAAAGAACAGGCAACGAATGATGCAAATACGTCAAGATCGTATGTATGTGAACGGGGGTGTCAGTTCCCGGAGGCGAGATGTACTAAAAATTGCTCGAAGGACCAGAGGGGGGTAATTACAATCCCCTCACGATTAAGTTTGCGATAAAGCGAGAAAACGAAAATGCGCATGCAAACGAAAACTAAGCGACTCACCTTTCGATCGCCCGTCGTCTCCTGGGTGAGTCCGCCGATCCTCGTCCTGTCTGTTGGCCGCTGGATTTTAAGTTCGGCATGCAGCATTCACACAGGTGCAGCGAGATAGAAGCGAGATCCGCAGGATAAGGCACAAGCAGGCAAAGCAAAGCAGGCGAGAGATCGATCCCCAAGGAGGGTGAGAGCGCGGGCGGGTGTCCCGAAAGCCTCGGTGCGCGTTTGTAGACTTCTTGTCGGCGAGTGAGCCTCGCGGTCCTGTAACGTGCCGCGAGCGAGTATTTGCTCCCTTTTTGGGGGTAATTGCTGCCGTCGATGGATAAACGATGGCAGCACCAATTGGTGAGTCGCATGTATTTGCAAGTTCCTATCAATCGCGATCCACCGACGTTTCGCGTAAAATATAAACGACTGTTTAGGAATAAGCGTTCAATTTGATATTAATTTTCAACCCGATCTCGCGCGCGCTCCGCTTGCGCCCGCTTGGATGCGTTCAGAAATCCAACCCGCTGGGTAGGGTAGAGTTAATCGGGATTACGCTAACAACTCCTGGGGTAGTACCGAGTTAAACGAACTTTCCGAACGTATCGAGTAAGGTCCTAAGGTTAATAATAATGGAGGCACAGAGGGTTCGACGAAACTGAATATTGTTTTCTACAACAGATAAGCGAGTCAAAAGTTGTTCGAAATATTGATGAGAATTATAAACGAAATTGAAAGTTGCGAAAGTGATGATGATTTCTTACAAAAACATACTTATGTGAAATGCTAAATTATATATGTTTCTTTCTATCCAAATACTAAATTAAAGTTTTAAATATAGAATTAAGTAAAGTGAAAAATAAAACTCAATATTTTCAAAACCACAGCATTGAAAAATATAAACATCTGCTTACCGTGTTGATTAGTTACTAAAATTATATTATTTTTAAAACTCAATATTTTCAAAACCATAGCATTGAAAAATATAAACATCTGCTTACCGTGTTGATTAGTTACTAAAATTATATTATCTTTAATAATTAAGTCCCCATTTTCTAACCGATAAGGGACATGACGCCCTGGAATGGGATTATTATTTATTAACCACAGAAGCAGCTACAGTGGTCTCGGTACTCTCTGTCTGTTCCATTTTTTTTGGTATTGCCACAATATCAGCAATTGCTTCGTTTGTTATTGACGCCAAAATAGTGGGAGTTACTCTTCAACCTCTGAAAATTCAGAGGTTGAAATAACGACCCCAGGGTACATTCTAACAACCTTACTCAGCATTTCCGAACGCAACTGGCGAGTTAATTTTACTTGCCCGAGTTACTTTCCGAACGACGATGGGTTAACTTCTTTACCCAGGGTAGGATTTCTGAACGCACCCCGTGCCGTACGCTCAGCGTTCCGCGTGACGAGCGAAGCCGAGCCGGCCCGATCCGTCGGCGTAAACAACGCTCGGGTCGGTAGAAGACGATGATCGCCTGAGTCGACATTCCAACGTGTATAGAGACGGTTCGAATTTCGGCAATTGTAACGTGCATCTTGAGAATAACGCGCCTACGCCTTTTCGTGATATCGGTTCCCTGCATTACACGCGAGGACCGTACCGGCTGTGCGGCGTGCATCTGAGTGCATCTCCACGTGCGCCTCGAACTCAGAGCGAATTCCGAGCTCTGTCGCCCGCGAACGAGTCTTCGTCGCGGTGCTTTGTTTCAGTACCGTGTTTCAAATACCGTTGTCGTCTCGGCCATACAAAGACAAGAGTGCGTGCATTTAACCGCATCGTTCAAAGTGCAATTTGTGATACCGCTCGCCTCTACCGCCAACATTGACAATAAACTATATATTTTATCTCAATAATTTGGAGCCGTTATTTGAAAGTCCTTCCGCCTTAGTGTGCGAACCTTCGTCAAGGTTGTATCAGCAACCATCAACAACAAACAACGACTAATAAGCAAAATAACTATTCTATACTAATGAAACTAATACTAACGAGTTTAATCAAGCAACTATAATACAAAAAAAAAAACTAAACGAAGGCAAAAGGCAAATTAATTGTTATACTACAACTGTATATACAAAGGCGATACGCCAAACAGTATTTATAAAGAAAATGAAAGAATCAAGAATCTGCAAAGAATGACAAAAACACGTCAAAACCGAACGTATAAAGAAACAGAGACAAACAAGAATCTGCAAAGAATAAAAACCGTTCGAAAAGAACCGTTATACAGAGAATCGGAAAAGAAGAAAAATATAAAAAGAATGAAAATTACAAGAAAAGATACAGATTACCGGATAAGTGAACAAATCAGAAACAGAGATAGAATTAGTATTTTGCGTGAAGATTTTAACTTCATCGCAAAAGAAAGAAAACGCGACATTGAATGCAAGAGATTATTAAGACGACGATTTTTTTAGATATCGAGAAAACTACAGAAATTCTGTTCATAACAAGATAAAGATTGGCATCAAAGATAATGAATATTATCATAATATATTGATAATAAATTTTTTGCAAAACAGAAAATTGGGACCAGATATAGTGGTTACACGACAATTTCCATAAAAAAAGAGGGGATAATGTTGGTAACAACGAAAACCTCTAGATTACACAATTTAATTTCTACGGGTTGGTAACATTGTATAAGTAGTAATCTGTTAGATTTGGAAGCCTTTTTGACATATGCGTGCGCGCGTATGTAAAATAATAATAAATATTTAATAAACGAATGTTAAATACATTGTGGCATTAAATTAAAATCAAATTAAATAAAAATAACACAAATAAATAAAAACATGACATATAAAGTGCATAGAGGTTAACAAGGTGAAAAAATTGTGTTTTATATAATATATGTATAAAAGTGGATAAATTATTATTATGTATAATTAAAAAATATTAGCTTTTCAGTTTTGTGACGTGCCTTACCAAATAAACGTCATTCGCTGTTGCTGCATCGTTCTTCGCGGAATCAATTAGTCATATATCATTATCATCTACTAAAGAATGAAACCTGTGCGAGATGAAATAAGAAGCATGAAAGAGGAAGATAGAAAGAAGTAAACGGAGAATAGATAAATATCAGATAAGTAGAGCTAATACTCTTATAAAATGGAAGATAATTTATCTATAATATATGTGCGCACTGTAATTGTACAGTAGATGTTGTTGGACCGATTCTTTTCTTCGATTAATTTTTTGTTCCAGCTTCGGGATTGAAGATAAGATGCTTCTTCAAAAAATCAAGGAATTTTTTACGGGTCTTACAAGATTTCGCAAAAGTAAAAAACGTGCAGTGTATATAGCGAAATCAAAAATATAAAATTATAAATATATTGTATAAATGGAAGTACAAGAGCCATGAGAAATATGTAATAAACCTTACGAAAGTGAATTAAGAAGAAATCAAGGAATCACAAAGGCTTGTGATGCTATTATACACTTTACTTGATCTTGCTATATACACTGCACGTCTTTATTTTTGCGAAACAACAAGGAAGATTAAAGAAGAATAGGGAGTATTAAAATATTTATTAATTTATTTTCTTTTTACCCATGAGTTTTGATAATTTATGTAAAATTATTAACAAATCTAAATTTTCCCTGTTCTTTTCTATTTCGTCCCAAATGTTTGTAAGTTCTTTCTCTCTTTGTTGCAGGGTATCACGTTCCAATCTTGCCCAGAATTTGGGATGTCTCAGAAAACTGCGGATATTTGTCTGGTGCTGAGTAAGGTAAGCTGTAAAAATAATATTGAATTTTAAGAATAGTATAAATATAATAGTATAATTTAGGAAAAAAGTATTTGCAATGGGGCGTTCAAATATACCTAAAAATTCAACAAATGTCAAATGTTTGTGGAGATTTTCTCCAAGCTCCCGGTTGTGTCTTTTTGAAACATTGTTTGTTCTGTGTATTTTTTTGAAAACGTAGAACGAACTGGGCTTAAAGCCATTTATTCACGTGTCTTTGTAGTAGTTAAAATACGATTGCAAGTGCTTGCAATCGTGGAAAATAACGTTGGCTATTATTTGGAAGCCTTCTTCTATAAATTCCTCTGGTAAAAGAGCCAAAGATGTTAATAGCTTTGTTGCACTCCAACCCGATTCTTTCTCTTCTCCTTTGAGAATTCTGTGTTTCTCAGCATTTTCTAGTAACGCCTGTAATAAGAAACCAACATGAGGAAAATTTACGTGCATTTCACCTTTATTATTATATGTATTGTTTTTTTATTACCTGACTGTAATGAAAAAAGCAGCCAATGACTTGAGCGTGGGGGAATATTATTTTCAATGCTTTTTGTTCGGCTTTTTCAAAATCAGACATTGATATGGCAGGTCTTATTTCTACAACACTTGTAACTTTTTTCAGAACATCTACATAGGCTTCGGTAGTGCGTCCTTCCATTATTGCGTAGACAATTGGAAATGTCTGGAATTTGAAAGCAATTATATTTACTGATATATTTACATAGAAAGTAGGGATGTCGTATATGGCTCCGTATGAGAGCGGCAAACTCATAAGGTCGCGAGTTTGAATCTACACATCCCGTATATAAGGATTTTTAGATTCGTAATTTTTAGCGGAAGTCACAGAGGAACTCTTTACATCTAAATGACATGACATGTAGGAACTGATATAGTCCTACCCGCTCCCATTGCTACTATATAGAAAATATTATAGAGAGTGCCTTTTGCAATTAAATGAAGTAATGAATTAAATAATTGTTTTGCTTACCCTATTGTGATGTCTAATAACAATTGTCCACAATTGACAATTATTATTTCTTAGCTGGGGTACTGTCGCAAAGGTTCCGTCAATAAAAATTATTAATTTTTCTTGAATTAAAATATATAAAATAATAAGGCACTAGAGAGCCAACGCGCGGTAATTGGTGCGCAGTAAAATTTTTTAATCACAAATAGTTTACATGTACGTACGTTTCGACCCAATCTTCGAGTCCTCTTCAGCGTATATAAATAAATACAGAAAATACAAAAACTCCGCAACTTCGCATAATGCCGTAGTCAAAAATAAATTAAATTAAAATAAATTAAAGTGTAAACCGTAGTCATACGTGTTAAAAAACTGTCGATCAAATTCCGCATTCTCGCAGTTCAATTTAAATGTAAAACGCGGTCCTATATAAGCGCAGACCTAAATGTTACAAAGGTGCAAACGCATTGTGTCTCACACTTGTACATTCGTAGATGCATTCTCCGAAGAACTCCCAGGCATCCTCAGAAAAAAGATAGATGACATCCTCATCTCTATCCCCAGGAATGTGAAGTGCATGATACCTGTGTAGTTAATTCGGAGTAACATCCACCAAATGCAATCACATGCGCGTGACAATATAGATTTAATATAAAACTTACAATGTGTAGCTCACTCCGTACGAATTAATTTCAATACTTGATACACGAGTACTTATCATCTTAACGTTTCAAATAAAAATGACTAAAGGTCGAACAACAACCTGGTGCCGGAGTATAAAATAAACGATAAACAAAGTAACATTAAAGTTTGGAAAGGCCTTCAATAGCGCTTAAATATATATCCGGAAGATTCTCTGTGTCCGTCTGCAGATTTAAACCTTTGTTTTGTCTTTTAATGTTTATCATTTCAGATATTAGTCGTTTTTTAAAAAACGGCTCATTATCCAAAATTACCACTCCATTCCAATCAAAGTCATGATTACAATCTACTCTATGGTCAGTCAGGACAGAATGAGACTCAGTTTTTCTTCTAATGTGAGACTGATGTTCTTTAATTCTCGTCTGTAATTTTCTTCCCGTCTGGCCCACATATGATGCATCACAATTCATGCAATTTATTTTATATACAACGTTACTCCTAGAAGGATCAGGGAGAGTATCTTTATGCACCTTTATAAAATTACGCATTTTGTTGAGACTGTAATATGAGAGTTTGACATCTAAATCTTTAATTTTGTGTCTATATTGTTCATAAATTGAAGGGATATACGGGATGGTGAAGAAAGTAATTTTAACGTCACTCTGTTTGTTATTAAAATCATTTTTCTTTTCACAATTGAAAAGGAACTTCAAACGTTCACTAAAAACCTTAAAAATAAAATCCAACGGATAACCATTGTTTAGCAATATCTGGATAGCCGAACCAATATTTTTCTCGTGGAATCTCGGGTGCGATAACCAAAAAACTCTGTCAATCAAACTTATCGCAGTGCCCTTCTTTTGACAGATAGGATGTTGTGAAAAGAAATTGAGATATCTCCCCGAAAACGTAGTTTTGTGAAACCAATCGAAAATCAAACGGTTTTTGTTGCGCATTAGAGTCACATCCAAAAAATTCAATCTGTCGTCTACTCCAATTTCCATAGTGAATTGGATTTTAGGGTGGAAGGAGTTAAAAACTTCAAGGGTATCAATACAGGCATCAGAAGGAACAGCCATAGCCACGTCATCAACATACCTCCTATAAAAAGAAGGAGTAAATTTTAATGTCATCAAAGCTTTGGCTTCCAAATCCTCCATTACAATGTCTGCAACTTTAGGGGACAACGGGGAGCCCATGGGGAGCCAAAGGTTTGTTGATAAATGATTCCATTGAATGTGAAATATGTTGAATCAAGCACTAACTTCACTGCTGCAAGGAATTCAGATCTCGGGATATCACACTCTTCAGAAATGTAATTCCATCTAGAAGCAATGCTATCCATTACTAAATCAGTAGGCACATTTGTGAAAAGGGAAGTCATATCGAGTGAAATAAGTGTGGAATTCTCATCTATTTGTATTTTGGAAAGCTCATTAACCAGTTCAAAACTATTTGAGACGTGGCTCTGGCCTGTTGGAAAACATTTGTGCATGATTTTATGGAGAAAGGATGCTAGGTAATATAAAGGACTATTTAACGAGGATACAATAATTCGGAATGGACAATCAGGTTTATGGATTTTAGGAAGCCCGTAAGCCCTAGGTAATACCCCATCACTAACATATAATGATCTATAAGTATGAACAGAGATAAATTCCGCATTCTTCCAATTATTCAATAGTTCCCGTGTGCTAGTTGTTAATTTTCTAGTCGGGTCCTTTTTGACAATTTTGTACGTTTCCGTGTCTTTTAATAAAGCCTCCACTTCTTCTATATATTTGTCCTTGTCAAGCGCGACCGTAACATTTCCTTTATCTGCACGGGTAAGATTTCAGATATTAGTCGTTTTAAAAAACGACTAATATCTGAAATGATAAACATTAAAAGACAAAACAAAGGTTTAAATCTGCAGACGGACACAGAGAATCTTCCGGATATATATTTAAGCGCTATTGAAGGTCTTTCCAAACTTCAATGTTACTTTGTTTATCGTTTATTTTATACTCCGGCACCAGGTTGTTGTTCGACCATTAGTCATTTTTAGTTGAAACGTTAAGATGATAAGTACTCGTGTATCAAGTATTGAAATTAATTCGTACGGAGTGAGCTACACATTGTAAGTTTAAATTTAATCTATATTGTCACGCGCATGTGATTGCATTTGGTGGATGTTACTCCGAATTAACTACACAGGTATCATGCACTTCACATTCCTGGGGATAGAGGAGATGAGGATGTCATCTATCTTTTTTCTGAGGATGCCTGGGAGTTCTTCGGAGAATGCATCTACGAATGTACAAGTGTGAGACACAATGCGTTTGCACCTTTGTAACATTTAGGATTGCGCTTATATAGGACCGTGTTTTACATTTAAATTGAACTGCGAGAATGCGGAATTTGATCGACAGTTTTTGAAGTGAAACTTCTTAGGGCACGGGGGTGATTCGAACCGGAAGCGTTACGAAAGTCGCGTTATGGAAGTCCGTCACGAAAAGTCAAACCTTCTACGGAAGTGATTCGATTCGTCGCGTTACGCGTTCGCGTTATGGAAGTCCGTCACGAAAAGTCGAACCTTCTACGGGAGTGATTCGATTCGTCGCGTTACGCGTTCGCGTTATGGAAGTCCGTCACCAAAAGTCGAACCTTTTACGGGAGTGATTCGGAGCGTCGCGTTACGCGTTCGCGTTATGGAAGTCCGTCACAAAAAGTCGAACCTTATACGGGGGTGATTCGATGCGTCGCGTTACGCGTTCGCGTTATGGAAGTCCGTCACGAAAAGTCGAAACTTATACGGGAGTGATTCGGAGCGTCGCGTTACGCGTTCGCGTTATGGAAGTCCGTCACGAAAAGTCGAACCTTCTACGGGAGTGATTCGGAGCGTCGCGTTACGCGTTCGCGTTATGGAAATCCGTCACGAAAAGTCGAACCTTATACGGGAGTGATTTGATTCGTCGCGTTACGCGTTCGCGTTATGGAAGTCCGTCACAAAAAGTCGAACCTTCTACGGGAGCGATTCGGAGAGTCGCGTTACGCGTTCGCGTTATGGAACTCCGTCACGAAAAGTCGAAACTTATACGGGAGTGATTCCGAGCGTCGCGTTACGCGTTTGCGGTATGGAAGTCCGTCACGAAAAGTCGAACCTTCTACGGGAGTGATTCGGAGCGTCACGTTACGCGTTCACGTTATGGAAGTCCGTCACAAAATGTCGAAACTTATACGGCAGTGATTCGGAGCGTCGCGTTACGCGTTCGCGTTATGGAAGTCCTTCACGAAAAGTCGAACCTTCTACGGGAGTGATTCGGAGCGTCGCGTTACGCGTTTTCGTTATGGAAATCCGTCACGAAAAGTCGAACCTTATACGGGAGTGATTCGGAGAGTAGCGTTACGCGTTCGCGTTATGGAAGTCCGTCACGAAAAGTCGAAACTTATACGGGAGTGATTCCGAGCGTCGCGTTACGCGTTTGCGTTATGGAAGTCCGTCACGAAATGTCGAAACTTATACGGCAGTGATTCGGAGCGTCGCGTTACGCGTTCGCGTTATGAAAGTGCGTCGCCAAAAGTCGAAACTTATACGGGAGTGATCTGGAGCGTTGCGTTACGCGTTCGCGTTATGAAAGTCCGTCGCGAAAAGTAAAGAAAAAATACGTGTGGCCTCCACGCGTGGGAGAAGTGAAACTTCTTAGCTGTGAGGAAGAGGATAGTATCTCGTTTATAGTATCTGAATTAAAGCCTGTGTAATTCAGAAATCAATTTTAATTATAAATTAAAGCCGATGCAATTTGCAAGTAAAAATTAATTTGTGCAGATTTAAAGCGTATATAAGTCACAAGTCAAATTTAATTATAAATTAAAGCCGATGCAATTCACAAATAAAAATTTATTTGTGAATTAAGGCCTATATAATTCACAAATCAAATTTTAATTATAAAAGTGAAGTTTCAGGTTAACAGTTGCCAACTGTTACATTTATATGTAATTATATATGGGAAAATTTTTCTCATAACCTGAAACTTCACTTTTATAATTAAAATTTGATTTGTAAGTTATATAGGCTTTAATTCACAAATCAATTTTCATTTGTGAATTGCATTGGCTTTAATTTATAATTAAAATTTGACTTGTGACTTATATACGCTTTAAATCTGCACAAATTAATTTTTACTTGCAAATTGCATCGGCTTTAATTTATAATTAAAATTCATTTCTGAATTACACAGGCTTTAATTCAGATACTATAAACGAGATACTATCCTTTTCCTCACAGCTAAGAAGTTTCACTTCTGCCGCGCGTGGAGGCCACACGTATTTTTTTTTTTAACACGTATGACTACGGTTTACACTTTAATTTATTTTAATTTAATTAACCAAATTAAATTTCTTAATCGACGAAACTGGCCATCACTCCTGACAATCGTCAGGACAATTTAGACCGAGATCCGGTCCTTCTATCTAAACGCTTAAATTTAAGCAACTTAAATTAAGATGGAGAAATTCCCTCTCCCTTCCCTTAATTAAATCGATATCGATTTAATATTAAAATCACTGTAAGAACTTAATATTTTTAATATTTTTCGCAATAAGTTTTTACAGTGATTTTAATATTAAATCGATATCGATTTAATTAAGGGAAGGGAGAGGGAATTTCTCCATCTTAATTTAAGTTGTTTAAATTTAAGCGTTTAGATAGAAGGACCGGATCTCAGTCTAAATTGTCCTGACGATTGTCAGGAGTGATGGCCAGTTTCGTCGATTAAGAAATTTAATTTGGTTATTTATACACTGGCGAAGTAAATGTATCTCATTGTGTTTGAATATACACCGTCGACGTAAATATCGGTGTTCCATCTTATGATTGTTTAGATGTACTATTGAGATAAATATTACCACATGCCCCGGTAGTCGAATTGGTAAAGACACCCGAACGGAATGCGGGAGATTCCAGGTTCGAACCCTGGCTGGGGTAATATTTTTCGCAATAAGTTTTTACAGTGATTTTAATATTAAATCGATATCGATTTAATTAAGGGAAGGGAGAGGGAATTTCTCCATCTTAATTTAAGTTGCTTAAATTTAAGCGTTTAGATAGAAGGACCGGATCTCGGTCTAAATTGTCCTGACGATTGTCAGGAGTGATGGCCAGTTTCGTCGATTAAGAAATTTAATTTGGTTAATTAAATTAAAATAAATTAAAGTGTAAACCGTAGTCATACGTGTTAAAAAACTGTCGATCAAATTCCGCATTCTCGCAGTTCAATTTAAATGTAAAACGCGGTCCTATATAAGCGCAATCCTAAATGTTACAAAGGTGCAAACGCATTGTGTCTCACACTTGTACATTCGTAGATGCATTCTCCGAAGAACTCCCAGGCATCCTCAGAAAAAAGATAGATGACATCCTCATCTCCTCTATCCCCAGGAATGTGAAGTGCATGATACCTGTGTACTTAATTCGGAGTAACATCCACCAAATGCAATCACATGCGCGTGACAATATAGATTAAATTTAAACTTTCAATGTGTAGCTCACTCCGTACGAATTAATTTCAATACTTGATACACGAGTACTTATCATCTTAACGTTTCAACTAAAAATGACTAATGGTCGAACAACAACCTGGTGCCGGAGTATAAAATAAACGATAAACAAAGTAACATTGAAGTTTGGAAAGACCTTCAATAGCGCTTAAATATATATCCGGAAGATTCTCTGTGTCCGTCTGCAGATTTAAACCTTTGTTTTGTCTTTTAATGTTTATCATTTCAGATATTAGTCGTTTTTTAAAACGACTAATATCTGAAATCTTACCCGTGCAGATAAAGGAAATGTTACGGTCGCGCTTGACAAGGACAAATATATAGAAGAAGTGGAGGCTTTATTAAAAGACACGGAAACGTACAAAATTGTCAAAAAGGACCCGACTAGAAAATTAACAACTAGCACACGGGAACTATTGAATAATTGGAAGAATGCGGAATTTATCTCTGTTCATACTTATAGATCATTATATGTTAGTGATGGGGTATTACCTAGGGCTTACGGGCTTCCTAAAATCCATAAACCTGATTGTCCATTCCGAATTATTGTATCCTCGTTAAATAGTCCTTTATATTACCTAGCATCCTTTCTCCATAAAATCATGCACAAATGTTTTCCAACAGGCCAGAGCCACGTCTCAAATAGTTTTGAACTGGTTAATGAGCTTTCCAAAATACAAATAGATGAGAATTCCACACTTATTTCACTCGATATGACTTCCCTTTTCACAAATGTGCCTACTGATTTAGTAATGGATAGCATTGCTTCTAGATGGAATTACATTTCTGAAGAGTGTGATATCCCGAGATCTGAATTCCTTGCAGCAGTGAAGTTAGTGCTTGATTCAACATATTTCACATTCAATGGAATCATTTATCAACAAACCTTTGGCTCCCCCATGAGCTCCCCGTTGTCCCCTAAAGTTGCAGACATTGTAATGGAGGATTTGGAAGCCAAAGCTTTGATGACATTAAAATTTACTCCTTCTTTTTATAGGAGGTATGTTGATGACGTGGCTATGGCTGTTCCTTCTGATGCCTGTATTGATACCCTTGAAGTTTTTAACTCCTTCCACCCTAAAATCCAATTCACTATTGTGCACTCGCGACCGGGTATCGTTCGTTGAGCGCGGTGGGCTGGTATAGCCTTGTAAGAAGACCCGGCAGTCAAGGTAATTAGGATCGAGAAAACGACGTTTATTCGGATGTGCTGTATAATGGTATCGACTTTTATTCGTTCGTTACAACGGTACAAAGGCTTCTGAGCGCGAGCGGTATGTCAGCTGAATTTTGGAGCGGTCGCTAGAAAGCGCGAGGAGGGGGAAGATAGTTCGAGAAATAACGCGATTATTTTCGAGAAACGGAGCTGGCTTTCGTGGAAATTCGGGGGAACTCCAGGCGCTGACAAGGTCTCGCGCGTAAACAAGTGAAACGACAACACGGCGAGGAATGCGGGTCGATGATCGCAATTTAACATATGAGATGTCGCGATTCCCGAACATACCGCCCGCCTCGAATAGTTATATTCGAAACGAGAATTAACATACAGTAATTGTTGAATGCGTGGATATATGGATACAATAAAACTTAAATCTAAAGAACAGCGGAATCTTAAGTCTAAAGAAATCTTACATCTAACAGCGAAATCTTAAATCTAATTGCGTTTTATACATATTTACATTGGTTTGCCCGAAAGACGGAACGCATTACGGCCGCGAGCCGCCCGCCTTGACCGCTTCTCCTTCGGTTGCGGTATTTATGTCGATCGGCAAGAAACAAAGCTTGACGATGGGTCGCTTGTATTCGGAGCGCGCGGTTTTGACTGTGACGACGCGCGTCAGACCATCCTCCCCGGGATGACAAGCAATAATGCGTCCAAGTTCCCAATGGCTGGGGGGAGCGAGCGGATTACGCATTAGCACGATCCGACCGACGGTGGCCAGATTTTGGATGACGCGCCACTTCGGGCGTTGTTGGAGCGTATGCAAATAATCGCCCACCCACGACCTCCAAAAACCTTCAGAAATTCGTTGCACTAATTGCCAACGCGAGAGCCGATTCTCGGTTATGTCGAGTACGCTCGGCTCCGGGACAAGGTTGGCGCCGATCAAAAAATGACCGGGAGTAAGGGCGCGGTAGTCGTCGAGACTGTCGGAAATTGATGTGATCGGTCGCGAATTTAGGCACGCTTCGACTCGGCATAATAGCGTAATCATCTCCTCGCAAGTAAGCGTGTGAGATCCTATACATCGCTTTAAGTGGTATTTGACGCTACGTACTCCGGCCTCCCATAATCCGCCGAAATGTGGAGCCGCAGGAGGGAGGAAATGCCATGCTATTTGATCGCCTGCTAATTTGTTAAGAAAATTGGATCGCGCACGGCGGCGTTACAAGCGGCGGCGAGTTCTCGTTCGGCGCCCTGGAATGTCGTACCATTATCTGAGTACATGCTATGGGGAAGTCCGCGCCGCGCGACAAATCGGGTAAACGCCGCAAGGAAGGCCGCCGAGCTGTAATCGCTTACCAGCTCTAAATGAATAGCTTAGTGGTCATACAAATGAATAAGGAGATGTAGGCCTTGTGAGCCTTATGACCTCGTCCCTTTGCAGGCCGCACGAGTATCGGTCCTGCATAATCGACTCCGGTATGCTCAAACGCGCGCGAAGATCGATTGACTCTGACGTCGGGTAAGTTACCCATGAGCTCCGCCGGCACCATAGCCTTTTCGCGAGCGCATTTAACGCATCGGTATAGGACCGCCCGTACGGTTGCCCTTGCGCGCAAAAGCCAGAACTCGGTACGGAGATAAGCGAGGGTAATATGAGGGCCTCCGTGTAGGGTGTTATTGGTGAGCGTGCGATATGATGCGAGATAATAACGGATGGGACGCTAGGACGATCGGATGTTTGGTTGACTCGGGAAGATCGGATTTTTGCAGTCGCCCTCCGACTCGTATCAGACCATCGGTGTCGAGATACGGGTTAAGCGCGACAAGTGAGCTTGATTTAGGTACGCGTTCGTTTCGTTTGAGACTCGCAGTCTCTTGTGGAAACAAGTCACCTTGAATGGTTTTGAGCCAAAAGATCTTGGCTGTTTGAATTTCGCGTGGAGTTAGTGCGAGCGATTGATTGATCTCAGCACCGGTTTTCGGTGTGGAATTGAGGCGAGAGCGAAGGATTCTTGTGAATCGCATAATATAGGCCGTCACGGTAAGCAGCTTAGACCATGAAGAATAGCGAGTCGCGAGATCCCATGGTTCAACACGTGCGACGCAAGCATGTATGACGACGCGGTTTTCGCTCGATATTCAGCTTCGGTTGGAGACGAGCATGAGGTCGGCCAATGCTCAGGGATTGTTTTAGCCAGGACGGCCCTGACCACCAAAGGGTGCAATCGGCAAGCTCGCCAGGGCGCAAACCGCGAGATGCGCAGTCGGCGGGGTTGTCCGCCGTCGGAACATGATGCCAGATTGCTGCCGGTAGCAGACTTTGCGTCTTGGCGACTCGATTCGCGACGAAAACCTTCCATCGTGATGGAGGCTGTTTTAGCCACGCTAAGACGATCCTTGAGTCGGTCCAACAGTGATGTTGGAGGTTTTGAATGTCGAGATTCGAAGAACGAAGGACATTAAACGTGCTAGAAGCACCGCGCCGCAGAGCTCTAGTCGTGGCACGCTTAATGTTTTGATTGGAGCGACCTTCGATTTCGCGACGAGAATGCACACGGTAACGGGGCCGTTTCTCGGTACGAGACGGAGATATACGACCGCGGCGTAAGCCTTTGTTGAAGCATCCGAGAACCCATGAAGTTCACAATGAGCGATATTGGGACCGTAATTTGTCCAGCGAGGGATCGAGATGAGTTTGAGACGCGGCAATTGATTGTGATATTCGCGCCATTGTTCTAATAGATCGTACGGCAGCACGTCGTCCCAATCGTGTTTCAATGACCAGAGGCGTTGCATAAATATTTCGCGACCACGATAACGGGAGTTACCCACCCCAACGGGTCAAACAATTTAGCGATGGTGGAGAGAACCGCCCGTTTGGTCTGCCCTGCATTCGGTGTAGTCGTGACCCGAAAATGAAAGGAATCGCTTTCTGGATTCCACGCGACGCCTAATATCTTTAACGGCTCGTCGACGTGTAAATCCTTGTCACGCGCAAGGCCATGATCGGAAGGATCAAGGCCGGACAGTAACTCGGGACAATTGCTTGCCCACTTGCGTAGCCGGAAACCGCCCTTTTCTAAAAGTGCAATTAGTTGATCGCGAATTGCAGCGCGAGTTTACGGTTGTTCGCTCCGAACGTACAATCGTCGACGTAGATTTGACGAAGTAATACTATAACGGCCAACGGAAATTCAGCTCCGTAGTCCTCGACGAGCTGTAGAAGTACGCGAAGTGCGAGGTACGGGGCTGAAGCAGTGCCGTATGTAACGGTGAGCAACCGATACTCCGCGACTGGCTCGGAAGGCGACGAGCGCCATAGAATTCGTTGGTAATCTACGTCGCGAGCGTCGATGAGAATTTGCCGATACATTTTGGCGATGTCGGCAGTACAAACGTACGGATGTTGACGCCAGAGCAAGATAACTACGACCAGGTTATTTTGTAGTTTGCGACCGATTAACAAATGATGATTTAGCGAGGTGCCGTTCGATGTAACGCAGGAAGCGTTAAACACGACCCGAAGTTGCGTGGTAGCGCTGCTTTCGCGAAAAACAGCGTGGTGCGGAATGTAATAAATTTGAGAGTTACTCGATTTTGCGTCGGTGTCATTAACCTTGGTCATGTGACCGAGCTTCTCGTATTCCTCGAGAAATTCGCGATATAACGCGGCTTTATTTGGCTCTCGAAGGAGTCGACGTTCCGCGCGGTATAAACTTGACAACGCGGTAGCGCGGGATTCACCAATGTCTATCGGGGGACCGTTTTTGAACGGTAACCGCACGACGTATCGTCCCTCCGGCGTGCGGGAGTGAGTGGCGGCAAAATGCTCTTCGCATTGTCGCTCTTCGGGACTTAAATGGTTTTTGTAAGGGACTTCTTCGATCTCCCAAAATTTACGAAGATCGAGATCAAGGCTTTCGAGGATTGTTCCATGATTCGCATGAACGGAATCAGGGTGGAGGGATCGCGCGGAAGAAATCGGTCCGGAAAATTATCCACCCGAGTGTCGTGTTCTGAGCGATGGGCTCGTTATCGGCTCCTTTACGGACGCCTTCTAAAATAAGCATGCCGTACAAATCGGCTCCGATTATTAAATCGATCGGATCAGAGCTCATGGGATTCTTATCCGCCAACGTCAAGTCAGAAATGTGCGCCCATTGGAGCGTCGATTGAGCGCGATTCGGTGCGTACTTTGAAGGCGATTGAATACGTACGCGGTAGTCGAGTAGGCCGGTTTGTCGCCAAACGAAGGTGTTACGCGAATACATGCGACAGAATGCGACAACGATTGCGAGTCTCCAATGCCGATAATACGTGTAGTTTGTTTTATTTTCGCGAGACGCAACCGTTGAACGATATTTCCGGAGATTAAAGTCGCAACGGAACCTTGGTCGAGCAGAGCGCGGGCGTAAACAAAGTGACCTTGTGGCGAGTAAACACGCACTCGAGCGGTTGCTAAAAGTACGGTTGACTTCGGCATTATCGTCTTCGAAATTAAATGAGACGCGATCTCGTTATCGTTGTCGCTGTCTTTTGATGCGACGGTAGGAACGGATTCTACGCTGGGCGATTTTGCATCGTCCGTGAAATGTAGTAGGGTGTGATGTCGCTTATGACAAGTTTTACAGGACCGCACGTTTTTACAATCCTTTAGCGAATGATTACGCCCGAAGCAATTGATACAACGGTTTTCTTTCTTTACATACTCGTATCGCTGCGACGGAGTATATGCTAAGAACGACGCACATTGATACAATAGGTGCGCGGATTTGCACATCGGGCACGCAAGGTTTGCAGCTGTTGTCGAATGGGAAGCGATCGATTTCGATTTCGACGACTTTTGCGAACCGTCGATGGTTTTCTCGGATTTCGAAGGCGAGATCGCCTCGAAAGCGCGGATACGCGATTCTAGAAATTTATCCAACTCGTTATAGGTGGGATAATCGACCGTTTCGCTCATCTGTAATTCCCATGCTTTCCGGGAAGATTTATCGAGCTTTTGCGAAATCAAAAAAACGAGGATATCGCTCCAAGTGTCGACGGGACGATCGAGGTTTTTAAGCGCTTGAACCGAGGTGTTTGCTTTGTCGCGCAAATTCTGAAGGTCTTTGAAGGTTTTGGACGCGATCTGTGGCAACGAAAATAACGTTTGCAGATGGCCGTTAATTAAACGACGTTTATTTTCATAACGCGACGAGATGAGATTCCATGCCACAGTAAAATTCGCGTCGGTAATCGCGAGGTGGGTGAGCGCGCTACTTGCATCTCCCGATAAACTCGAGCATAAATAATGCATCCGATCTACATTCGATAAAGTTCTATTATCTATAATCATAGATTTAAAGCGATCGCGGAAGCTTTCCCAGCGGTCGAAAGATCCGTTGAAGGTCGGCAGGTTGATCCGCGGAAGCTGAGCCGTGGGACGGAGGATTGAATTTGAAGCGTGACTTACATTGAGGTCGACTTCGTCGTTGTCAGACACCTTGGCCAGTACCTCGGACATGTAGTCCAGCGCCTCGTCAAACTGGTCCTCGCAGGCTTCAAACTGGTCATTGCAGTAATACGGCAGCTCCTCGGCGTTGCTCACGTCGAGGGATGCCCTGATCTTAGCGTCCAAGTCCCGCGAAGTCGAGAACTTCTCCTTGAGGGCTGCGATTCGGCTCTGCACCACCGCCTTCGTCATCTTGGCTTGACCCAATTTTTTGAAGTTGGATAGAGAGCGAGATATTGATCCCATCATTGGCTCTGTTTTGCCAGGAGCTCGTCTTGTGAAGATGCCATGGTGAACGGGTATCGTCACTAAGCACTCCGAAAGTCGTATGGTACGATTCGTCTTGACTCCGAATCCGGCTCGAAGGACCAAAAATGTGCACTCGCGACCGGGTATCGTTCGTTGAGCGCGGTGGGCTGGTATAGCCTTGTAAGAAGACCCGGCAGTCAAGGTAATTAGGATCGAGAAAACGACGTTTATTCGGATGTGCTGTATAATGGTATCGACTTTTATTCGTTCGTTACAACGGTACAAAGGCTTCTGAGCGCGAGCGGTATGTCAGCTGAATTTTGGAGCGGTCGCTAGAAAGCGCGAGGAGGGGGAAGATAGTTCGAGAAATAACGCGATTATTTTCGAGAAACGGAGCTGGCTTTCGTGGAAATTCGGGGGAACTCCAGGCGCTGACAAGGTCTCGCGCGTAAACAAGTGAAACGACAACACGGCGAGGAATGCGGGTCGATGATCGCAATTTAACATATGAGATGTCGCGATTCCCGAACAACTATGGAAATTGGAGTAGACGACAGATTGAATTTTTTGGATGTGACTCTAATGCGCAACAAAAACCGTTTGATTTTCGATTGGTTTTCACAAAACTACGTTTTCGGGGAGATATCTCAATTTCTTTTCACAACATCCTATCTGTCAAAGAAGGGCACTGCGATAAGTTTGATTGACAGAGTTTTTTGGTTATCGCACCCGAGATTCCACGAGAAAAATATTGGTTCGGCTATCCAGATATTGCTAAACAATGGTTATCCGTTGGATTTTATTTTAAGGTTTTCAGTGAACGTTTGAAGTTCCTTTTCAATTGTGAAAAGAAAAATGATTTTAATAACAAACAGAGTGACGTTAAAATTACTTTCTTCACCATCCCGTATATCCCTTCAATTTATGAACAATATAGACACAAAATTAAAGATTAGATGTCAAACTCTCATATTACAGTCTCAACAAAATGCGTAATTTTATAAAGGTGCATAAAGATACTCTCCCTGATCCTTCTAGGAGTAACGTTGTATATAAAATAAATTGAATGAATTGTGATGCATCATATGTGGGCCAGACGGGAAGAAAATTACAGACGAGAATTAAAGAACATCAGTCTCACATTAGAAGAAAAACTGACAAGAAACCCACGGAGGTGACCCACTCTGATCTTGATGAGTTTTATACATGTTGTTGTGTAGACAAAAATAAGAGATACGTCTTTTTTTATACGTGCCCATGCGCATGTTTAGAGGGTGAACACCCCTTCGGAAAAAATCGATTTTTTTCTTTTGGGCCGAATATCTCCGAAACTATAAAAGATAGAAAAGTTTTCAAAAATGTAAATTAAATGGCTTCAAAAGTACTTTGAAATAATA